>PVIR01000221.1:0-221377 GCA_004026965.1 Petromus typicus
TTTTTTTTTTTTTTAATCTTAGTACTTAGACTGATTTGATTCTGGTCTATGAAATAATTTTCTCAAATCCCTGTAGTAAAAATGAATCAAAAAGTATGATTTTATCATAGTATAGTCCAAAATGATACTTAATTCTCCTGTGCTGACTATGGAATTTGGTATTGAAAATACTTTATTAATTTAAGAACCCATTTTTAGAACTGAATTGATTTTTATGTATATATATTGTATTCGTATAGTCAACAATATTGGCCATATTTTTGTGTAGTATTTGTGTTTGTGTATGTGCTATGTTGTAGTGAAGTAGTTCGGGGTTCATCTAATTTTACTTTATGCCAACACATGTCCTATTATAAAGGACAGAGAAAAATAAAAAGAGAAAAAAGCAAGAGGTTTAGGAAATATCTGGGAAAAATGTCTCTCCTGAGTGTTGGTCTGTGAAATTTATATTTTGGAGTGAGAACAATTTATTCTATGTAGGAAGAGCATTTATTTTTTGAGATAACAAGTAGCACGATTACGGATATGTATTAGAAAGTTTTTAGAATTGCTGAGATTCAGTCTTAGAATTGGCAAAAATGCTGTCTTTCACATCATTCTTCATTATTATAATGGTATGAAGATGTGCTGTGTATGCGCAAGAAGCTCCACTTGTGGTGTGGGGACTTAGGCTTTGCTGCATCACCTGAGAGAGCTCCACTTGGGCAGGTAGAGCTGTCTGGTACATCGTTAAATATCTAACGTGGAGTTCGAAGTATGGATATCTTATAGCCTAATATATATGTTTGAATGCCTCTGCTGTGTGGAAAGTATTTTGCTCTGCCAACCTTTATTGGTCTATTTGGACTCAATTCTACTTGGGTGTTTTTGTATGTTTTGTGTGAACATCAACAGTTACAAAAGTTTAAACTGTACACATATTTACTTATGCATGGCTATGTAATCTATTATGCATTGCCTCATACTCTGCTATGCATTGCTATATACTCTATAGTGACCTGAGTATATGCAAAATTCATTCTTTTTACAGAAGACTCCTGTGGTGTTTCTCTGACACATGTTGTATTTTTATTTGTGCACTGAGAGTCCATTTTGCTTGGAAGCTTTTTCAAGGAAATTTTTGGAAGTTCTATACTAAGTTTAATTTGCCTGGCTTTTTAGAGGTGTAGGGGCCAACTCTTGTGAAATGCTTCACAAAAAAATGAAGCTCAAAAGTCTAATGCTTTTATAACAATACTGGTTATATTTTTGAGTCATTTTAGTAGACTCAACCTTCCAATATGCTTGCCGATTCTAAATTAATGACAGTAATAAATCAGTTCCTTTCTAGTTACATTGAATGTCTGAGGCAGTCTTTGTATTGATTCCCTAAGAAAATACACATATTTATCATTTTGAAACTAGGTCACTTGGCAGTCAATATGTTTAATTATATATTAGAAAAAATATTAGAACTTTTGGTGTTAATAATATACATGATTGGGAGTATTTTTAAATTTTGCTTCTATCATTAATAATAGAAAAGTATGAATTATAAAGATAAATTGGATGACTTAAAAATTCAGTGTCTTGGGCCGGGGAGTTAGCTCAGTGGTTCCGGCGCCTGTCTTTCAAGCACAAGGAACCCGGTTCGATCCCCGGTAACCACATACCATACTGGGCGTGGAGACTCACCCCAGCAGCAACCAGCACCACATACCACAGTACCGGGCATGGTGGCTCATGCCTGTAATCCCAGCACTCGGGAGGCAGAGGCAGGAGGATTGCTGTGATGTGAGTTTGAGGCTGAGCTCAGGGCCAGCCTGAACCACAAAGCGAGACCGTGTCTCAAAAAAAAAAAAAAAGAATTCAGTATCTTTCAAAGTTAGTAATTACATGAATAAAGGAAACAAATATAGTTTTAAAATGTTTAGATTTTAGTATTTTTTATCGTTAAACAGTATTGTTATATTTTAGTAATTGATAATAAAATGATGAAATATTAAAAATGAATATAAATGAAGTGTAATTGTATACAAAAATATATACAAGTATTACATGCTAGCATATGGAATATTTTACATTTATGTTTATTAGCAGTATTTAGTAGATATGAAAAATACTATATGTAATTAAAATTGGTCAAAATTGACAAATCTGGACCTTTTAAATTGTCACTGGGTAGGGTGGAAATGAAGATTGGCTGCATATTGAAATGTCTTGCAAGAAATGTATCATTCGAGGCAGGCAGACCCCCTTTCTGTGCGTCTCTTCATGGCAGACAGTGTAAGTTGCAGTCCCCACAAGCGGCTCACCCTGCCAGGCGTCTGGATGTCAGGACCCTAGTGCTTAGAAGCACTGTTTACATATGAAAACTGTGCAGTTACATCAGCTCTCTGTTCTTTGCCGATGTGGGGCACTTTAGCACAGCAAAATCCTCCCCAGTTATGTATGTACAGACAGACACTCAGGCCAGAGTGAGTGAAGCCAGGAGCCGGACCAGCTGAGGCAGCAGCCCCTACAGCACAGACCTGCGGACCCGAGGCACACTGTCCAGGGAGACGGTGAACTGCTGTTCTTGGAGTCGTGGAAACAGAATCGATTTTTTTCTTTTTCCTTTTATTTTTTGCTTGAAGAGTTGCTAAAGTAGTTTTAACTTTAGGGGCAATTTCTCTGCGGAAAAATACAATCCTCTTCACAAGTATCCCTGCGGCCCTCTTAATATCACAGTGTACCAAATCTAGTCTGGACTGGAGAAGTTATCAAGCCTTGTTACTGAGTATATGAAATTTTAAGGACAGTCTGTTACAAATTGTATAATAAATTGAATAATAACATAACACCTGTGTCACTAATATTTCAATTTTAATACTAATGTGTTTTTTCTTCTGGGAGGAACTAGATAGAACTACTTCAAGAATAAGTATGTGGTATTTTACGAATAGTAAATACTTCATTACAATCATTAACTGAGTTGGTCCAGTATTCTAGAAATATATGATCATTTTTTTTTTGAGACAGGGTCTCACTTTGTAGTGCAGGCTGACCCTAACCTCACTGTGTAGCTCAGGCCAGCCTTGAATTCGCAGCAATCCTCCTGCCTTTGCCTCCTGAGTGCTTGGATTATATACATGAGTCACCACATTGTGGTATGTGGTTACAGGGATCAAACTTGGGTCCTTGCACTTGCCAGGCAGACACTGGAACCACTGAGCTAAATCCCTGGCCCCCAAAATACATGATTTTTGATGTTAAGCCATATATACATTTTAATGTATGTGATTATGAGAAAGATAATGACTGTTAAATAATTTTAAGGGGTTGGAGAGCTTTAGCTAGTGTCACCTGTGATAGTAACCCTTGCATACAATGTAATACTGTGAGCCATATGAATATGTGAAGAATACTTCGATGTTCATTGGAATATGTGTAACACTTGCCTTCAGTAGTCTATATATGATAATGGAAAAGGGAAATAATTACCAAGGAATTGAATTGCATGGATTTTTATGACTGCAGATTTTAAATATTTATAGTACCTGTTATCTGCAATGTCTGTTACCCATGAAAAACTTGACCTTCCCATGTACAAGCCAAACACACTTTCTCAAAGTTACGTAGCTGTGTATCTCACCATAGGCTGGTGTCCTATCCCTTCTCTCTTTTCTCTTGGGGGAGCCATGGAGAGAACATCCCCGTGACTAAATCTGATATTTAAACTCTAAAATGACATTTATTCCCCCACTTTCCCTTGCCTTTATTCCATGCAGATCTTGAAAGAAACCCAATTTCTTTGAAAAGTTTCTTTCTTGCTCAAGTTATTTCTTTGGATTTTAATCCAAAAAGATAAAATTTCATGAATAAATGTGTACAAAGTTAGAACTGTTTAAGTCTTTATGGCTTTAGCCCAGTTGGTGAACGCGGTGGCATTTGTATATACTCTTTTAGCCACAGTTATTTACTCATCCTTGAGCTATTAACATATGTAACTTTCCGGTTAATAAGGAATGATGGAGACTAGGGAACACTTTTAAAAAATATGATAGAGTTCAGAAAATCAGAGATACTGAATTTTAACTCATCTCAGTTTAATGAATAGTTCTAGCCAGCACCACAAGATGGCAGCCTGTGTCATGTTTTGGAAAGTTTTAAGGATGGGAAGGGCTGATCAATCCTGTTCTTTCCTTTTCGTGTATATGTGAGTATTTCAGGTGTAATTTGGAAGAGGGGAATGAAGCTCCTTCATTGCATGAAGTACATTTGTAGCATGAATTCATTTAAGTGATTTAGTTCACATTTTTGCAACGCAAGTGTCTATGATTCTGGATTATATAGTCAAAATGATAATAGTCTTAGCACGTCATAGACTCAAGAGATACCAGTCAAAGTGATGCGTTCTCTAATAGCACTGCTCTCTTCATGCCTTTCTCTTTTGCAGGTGACTTGGATTATTACTGGTTGGATCCTGCCACGTGGCACAGCCGGGAAACATCACCTATTAGTTCGGTAAGCTCCCCAGGAAGGGAGTCAACGCAGGCCAGGACTCCATGGCTGCCTGTTGTCCCTGATAGCCATTGGCAACAGTCCAGTTCTGCTTTCATATTTAATATGAGAACAAATCTAAGTTGTATTTGAGGGTATAGATTTGAAGAGAAAAGAATCATGACAAATTTTAAATCGCACAGAAGTGTTTATTAAATAATGAATACAATTCATGTGAATTAGGGTGAAATATTGCCGATGTCCCTCGATCCCCAGTGGTCTTACCTCTTGATAAACACACTGCTACACTGAGAGTGCTGAGAGTTAAAAATGCCCTTTCTCTGCTCAGCATACCCAGCACCCTGTGGAGCAGTGTGGCACTGTGGGCTGCAGGCATTCATCTTCATCACAGAGCCGAGCACGGGGAGCACAGGGCTGCAGCCACTCAGCTTCTGATAGAGTCCCACAGGGCACCCACCCTGGGGAACGTTAAAAGAATGGGCAACGGTATCATTGAAAATTGAGAAACGCTAAGGAGAATTGTTGTCACCCCACAACTGACTCTGTTTGGTAAAAGATGCCATCACCATGAACAACTGAAAACACAGAATTGATTTTCTGCATGCAAGCAGACATATTTCAAAATTAAGAGACACGTTAGTTGCTTACTACTCTTAGAAGCCTTCGTGGTGTTCATTACAAGTAAGAATAGTTCTAAGTGAGAATTTTTATGAGTCTACTAGAATAATTTCCCCAAGAGTCTTTACTTGAGAAATTTGTACTATACTGCAGATAATAACTGTGTATCTATGGGAATGAAAAAGCAAGTTATTTACATTTTAAACTTTATCTTTTAATAGCATCCTGTAACTTGGCAGCCATCTAAAGAGGGGGACCGATTAATTGGACGTGTTATTCTTAACAAAAGAACAACTATGCCCAAAGAATCAGGTGCACTGCTGGGTCTAAAGGTAAGTCTGCTTTTAAAAATATTTCTCTCTCCAGTACTGAGGGTTGAACCCAGGGCCTTGCAAATAAGAAGCAAAGGCTCTACACGGAGCTTGTACCCCAGCCCTAAAATATGCTTCCCGTTTAGTACTTGCTTCGTTCAGTCCAACTGCATGTTCAGCCTTTTGGACAATGACTTTTAAACATCTTCGCCTCTTCTCCACAAGAAAGTTCCTGTAGTGAATGTAGCTTATCATATATGTAGTATGTTTATCTGTATAATACTTTAAATGTTTATTGAAATAGCAGACAGATGTAGCAGAAAAATTCAAAAGAATATAGAAAAACTAAAGTGTGCTCCTCTGAATATAACATTTAAGGATGATGTTTACCTTAAAAACATTTTAATGGGCTGTAGTAAAGTTAGATAATCTACACCTGTATTATATGTTAAGCAACAACAGAAAACATCAATAGATTTTTTTCTACTAAAAAAAATTTATAGTAATACTTAAAAATAGGTATATTTAACCCACGTGGTTTTGATATGAGTTTTAAAAAATTCAAAAATGTTGATTTAGCACGATTATTTGCCAAGAGATTGTATTATAGTTCTGTGATAATGTGACCTTTTGAAAATCATTAGCCATTAATCAAACCAAAAATGTTCAGAACTGGGCATTTAACTTAGTGGTAGAGCCCTTGGCTAGCATGCAGAGCCCTGGTTTCAGTCCCCAGTGAAGTCCCTTTGAATTCATGTACTTAATGATATCTTATTGATTAATGTAATTAATTTCTCTTGCTATAAAATAATTCAGATCATTTCCATTAATGGTTATGTTCCTAGTAACTGGATCAAGCTTAGCCTTTGCTAATATTTCCTCTGCTTTAATTATAAATATTTAACCTCCTACGTTAGGAAAAATGAAACTGTATTTAGTACAGAAAAATCATTTTATGTTGCTCTGTAACCTTAACCTATGGATAATTTCAGCAGCAGTAAAATCTATTTTGGTAAATTATTCTCTTTTCATTTTCCTTAAAATCATTAACATGCTTTTTGCATTTGCCTTCACTTCAGAACTTAGTGTTACTGCTTGGTTAGAATGTTTTCTTATGCATTCACCAGGTAGTTGTAAAGAAAAGAGTTGGCTAAGCTGTGGAGCTGAGTGTTAGTCACCCATCATACATAGATATAATGGAAAGTGCAGTGAAAATCATACAACTCAAACTTCTGAGACTCAGCTGGATACAGATGTGCATTTCAAGTGGCCATTTGCAGAGATACACATGGCTATTACAGCTTGCTTGTGGTAAATTGCTTCCCTGAACTAGTCTGTCTCTGCTTTATTAAAGTCAAAGACTTAATGCGTTATACCATAACTATACCAAAGAGATCTGATACAACAGTGGGGCATTATGTGCATGCTGAAGTAACATTTCAAATGGTAGATATGAATTTAGAAGATTCAAAAACATAGACTCTAATAGAAACAATATCAAACACTTGATGTTTGATAATAAGTGGGAGAGACATGGCGCTTGTCTTTAATAAGTGTGTATTTTTGTGGTGACCTTTCTCATTAGCTCAGTGTAAGAATCACAACAGTTTCCTTAGGATCCATCGTCAATACAACAGAATATTTTCCTCCAAATGCTATTCTTCCAGTGTCTGTAATAAAAAATGTATTTCCTTTTAATACCACCCTCCAATTGTGTGTATATATATATATATATCACCTGCTGAAGCTATTGCATTTTCATTTCATTACGAGACCTGGGAACTTACGAATTTGCAATTGTCTAGGTCGTTGGAGGGAAAATGACTGATTTAGGACGCCTTGGTGCTTTCATCACCAAAGTGAAGAAAGGCAGTCTGGCAGATGTGGTTGGACACCTCCGAGCAGGTACAATTTCTTTTTTAACATTTAAACAACATGTTCTCTGGGCTTGAGCTAGTGAGTTTCAATTTGGAGTTAGTTTTTAATATCAAGTAAGTCACTAATTAATATTAATTTAGGAATAAAGTTTTCTTCCAAATAGAAAAAATTACAAATTACAACAATAAATAGCTATGCATAAGTAGCAATTTGGATGAAGCATAGGCATTTTTTTATTTGTACATAAAGCACATGGATGCTCAATACTGAAGAATTATTTGGGTAAATGGTTTCATAATGCTACAAGACTTCAAATGGGAAAAACATATCCCATGAAACTCTTTCATCCTTTAATTTTAAGCTATAGTAAATGCTAAATCTTTTTACATTCATTCCAATAACACTTATCGAGGGCAGGTATTTTCATAAAGTGTAATTACAATCACAGTTTCTATACAGATTACATAATAAAGTATTTGCTGATTTAAATGAGACATATTGTACTCGCACTGATGTATCACTTTAGTGTTTGAAAATTTATGTATTCATGCAGTTACTTATTTATTAATATGTACCATAATTTCAGCAGGAGCACTTTGTTAAACCTGTTTTTGGTAAATTGTTCTCTTCATTTTCCTCAAAATCATATCAACACACTTCTCACATTTGGCTTCAGAGCTCATTAATATTTGTTCAGTGTTTACTTACCCTTTTGCTATGATGCACTCATAAAGAAAACGGAGTTGGCTGAGTTACAGAACTGAGTATTAAGAACCCATATACAATCCCAGCCTATGTTTTAAATTTATAAATGAGAATGGTAGTCTGCCACTCCTTAATGTTAAATACACAGAATAATGGGTTTTATTGTGGAATATTGATGTTGGCATAGAGCATGCTTTGATCTTGCTGATTACTAGGATATAGTTCAAAACCAGTGCAGGAGTTTTGTTTGACACATACCTTCAGTATAGGGAATGTACCATAATCGTGGTATTTCTTCATTTACTGCGTAGTGTAAAGATGCACAGAGGCTAGGTGCTTTGTTCCCTTTTGCCAGAGAAACGCTAATGATTCCAAAGTAAGTCACTCAAGAGTGCCTGTGTCCTTAAACTTATTCTTCATCTAATGACTCAGTAACAAACCTCAGAAAAGTGTGAGAATCCTTAATTTGCAGACGTAAGGTAACGGTAGGTGCAGATCAGAATTATAAATATATATAACGAATTTGCAGATCAGATTATAAATATAATGGCTTTTCATCGTATCTTTGTGTTTTTCATGCATAAGATCATGTAGGCTCTTTGAAATATTATACTGGAGAAGCTAGTTTTCTTTTTGTTTGCTGATAAATACCACTGGCCTATTAAAACATGCAGTCCTATATAGATTTTGTCGTGTGGCCTTTATTCAGCATTTCCAATCTTGCTTTTATCTTGCTGTACCTTTCTGGGATCCCTTTCCTTTTCCAGTCCACACACTTCATTCTCACTCGATTTAACTCTCTAACACACCCAGTTTTCACACATACTCTCACGAAGACTATTCTGGGTCTCCTGGTCGTCTTCTGTTCATTTAAAGCGCGGCCGCTCTGTTGCGGAAACCTCCAGCTGTCTTACCTGGGTAGGTGACTTACCTTGAGGTGAGGTGTTTCCCACCTATGAGACAGGTCAGTGCTTCTTCTCTGTCTGATTTCTCTTGCACTCTGCCTCTACAAGTCTTTTGCTTCCTTAAATCTCATCTAAAATTGTCATGATTGACAAACAATTTCAGGCCATCCCACCTGGAACAGGAATTACTAACTCCCTGGCATTACCTGTCTCTACTTCCATTCCTTAAATGAACCCCTATCATTCCATATGAGATATTTCATTAAAGTTGTTCCATACTATTTTTATACCATCAAAAATAAGGACAGAGAATATGCCCTTTTCATCTTTATACTGCCTCGGGTCCATATCTCTGCCCCAAGATAAGATCCATGCACAAATAAATAATGTTAAAGAAACCACCGGTGATTCAGGACTGGTTGATCTGCAAATAGGTAAAACATGTGCATTGATTGGATTTGGTTTAAAAGTTATACTTTCAGGTCGCTGTCTATAAAGAGAATTTTATGATGCACTACATTTGCAAAGTGTTGGTTACAACTCCTTGATGGGTAGTAAAATCAGTTTAATTGACTGTATTATTTTAAAATTTCAAGTACAGTAGAAATATCAGGGTAAGTACTATCATAGAATATTTTACAGTGTATATATATGTGCATTTACACATACTACATATATGCATATTAACATTATGTATGCATACTTAGAATATGTAAATTTTATTTTTTGGTTTAAAAACTGGAAACACTCCTAATATATTTAAATTTGTATTCATTTTTTTCTTTGCCTTTTTTTTAAACAGTGAAGTTTATTCATTGCCTATTTGAAAACTGTTCTAATTAACCACATAAGACAATTTAAAGTCATTTAAGTACTGCTAACACCATACTGTTTACAAAACCGAAGAAACATGTACTTCATGACATTTTTTTTTACTTTAAGTATTCCTAGTACAGCATTTTTAAAAATTTGTGACGATGGCACCAAAACTAAAAGATTATGTGTTTTAGAGGCTTAGCTTTGTGTTCTTATGTTAAAATGCTAATTTTGAAATCTGTGATGATTTTGATCAATACATTGGTGCAGGTTGACTGAATCCCAGAACTGTTTCACATGAACAGGGGCATCAGTGCTAGGTCCCCTCGCTCTGAGGAGAGCCTGGAGTGTGTGTGTCCGCTGAGCCTCCCACTTAGAACTGAGAACTGCTCTAACTATTTGAGGATAAATCTCACTGTCCAAATGACCTACAGTGAAAAGGTTCTAGTGAAAATATTTCTTGTGAGCCTATCTTTTTACAAACAGCATCATCATACTGAGCTCCTAGATTAATCTTGTATTGTACTGTTTCCATTATTTTAAATTTTTTGACTTATATTTCAATACTCACTATATATTCTGTGTAGACCGGAAGTGTTTTGAACATCTGGAAGTGGGTTAACTGCCATGCAACAGTTTCACATCTGCTTGCTTTGTAACCCTGCCATAGCTACCTGTGTTACCCTCTGGGTGTGAATTCAAATCCTTTCATGCATTTTTATTATGTTGGGCATCAGGCGAAGACAGTGAAACATGATTTGTAATAGAAAGTTCATGCTAGCAAATATTAATTGCTGACTTTACCAAAAATAAAACAGGGTTTTATATAGTTTAATAAGAATCTTTTGCATATAGAGCCTCCTACATTGATGATATGGAGGGGCATGCTGCTAATCATTATTTTTCAGTGTTTCCAGCAAGGCTATGCTAGTTCCATCCCATGGCATGAAATTATTTTTATATCTTTTTCTGGTGTATCTCAAAGGATAAAGGTAGTTTTGTATTGTACTGTTTCTAGGGACCAGGAGTATTTTTGGAGAAAAAATACCAAAAGAATAAAAATGTGTAGAGAAACCATTCAGCTGACATTATATGACTACCAATCTTTTGAGAGCAGAGCCAAGAAGATTAAACTATTTGTATATGTTTCGCATTTCTTTGTTAAAAAAGAGAAAAGATAAGAAAAATAAACAAATTATTTAAGGTAAAAAAATACCCTTTTTTTTAAATTCAAGGGGATGAAGTTCTAGAATGGAATGGTAAACCCCTGCCGGGAGCTACAAATGAAGAAGTTTACAACATTATTTTAGAATCAAAATCAGAACCTCAAGTTGAAATTATTGTTTCAAGGCCTATTGGGTAAGGCTAAAAAAACTTACTTCTTAAGTTTAGTAAATTACATGTATTAGCAGAGTTTTAAACAGAAGTTTATACATTCATATAATACATGTTAACATGGATAGTTTCTAAAATCAATGATGGGTGTACATTTTAAATTTTTAAAAATTTCTTATTTTTTGAAAAATTTGAATACTAAATTTTCTTCACTACATTTTAGAAGCTCCACAATTTAACAGCTGTAATATCAAAAAGTATATCTATTTTTCACAAGTGAAGTATGAACTTTTAGTGACAGCAATATTTATTTTTCATATTTCTCATTCAGTGAGTAGTACTTCCCTTAAGGGATTCTCTAGAAAGGTTTGTCTCCTAAATTATTTAAAATATTAATGATTTCATACTTCTACATAAACTTTTAATTATTCTATAAAGGACAAGATTCTTATATCTTGATCAATGAGTGGTCCAGTTTTTATTTAAAGTCAAGTAGAAAGTATTTGACATTTGAATAAGTTATAATAACTGATATGTTTTTAAACTTTGACATTTGGCATAATTTAGTTATAGCCAATGGAATACTGTTTATATTGATGTATAGAACTTTCCATATAGTTAGCTTTTTTTTTTTCAGCAAATCCACAAATTCTAAAATAAATACTCACTTTGCCATTTAAAAAGCTGTAGAAGGCATTTTGAAGCATTTCTTTGCAGTTGGCTTAAGGTTTAAATGTATTCTTGGAAATAACTCTTCTTTTTCCTATTCTCCAAGAAATCATAGAGCCATTAAGGTTTTTTTATATTGAAAAGCTGCTAACCTTAATATTTTGTTGTGCAAATGAATATATCAGTGAAAAAATATGCAAGAAAATACATTTATCCCAGTTTCAAAGTATAACTATTACAAGGAATAATATTAATATATAAAACTAAAAATAAAGGCAAGATTATAAACATTCTTAAGTAGTGGTTGTTGAGAGTAAACATTGAGGATATGTGCAGTACTATACATTTCTCTGTAGATTTAAAAAATAGCACTATAATTTATGCTAATTTTACATGACATTTTCTAGTGCTGAGGCACATATGAGCCTGGAAAAGAGGTAAGTAAAATTGGAAAATGAATCAGAAGTATAGAAAATAACATTTAAAATCATGTGCTATGCACATTACCAAATATTTTAAGATACATGAAGGGGTTTCAAAGTAATCAGCTAATATTTCATCGATTGAATTTATGTGACTAGGCAACCAACAGACAATTAAAGGAGACTGGATTAACATTATTTTAACTTTGTGTGAAAATCACTTTAAAATATTTTAGTCATCTGCAGAGCCATACCCAAACTATTATGGGATTATGCAGTTAAAAGAATGTGAAATACAAAAACTCTATTTGAATAAAAATTAAGACATATTAATTTACCATTTAATACATTACTAGATTAATTTTAATGATGTTAAAAACACTTGTATGGTTTTTGTTTGGCGAGTCTAACTAATTTACAGCAGAGGAAAGATTTTTTTTTAATATACCGGTGTCATGGCTTCAGGAATCATTCCTAGTAGAATTTGCATGCACGCTGCTTTTGAGACATCGGAGTCCTGCGTCTTGGGTATTGTTCATTTTTGTGAGCATAACAAATGATAACATCCTGACCTCTATGTCTACAATTATTATTAAAATTACCATATAACTGTAGAACTAAGATAGCTCATTTAAATATCAAGGGAAAAATTGTGCATGAAAGTATTACTGAGACAGTTGACACTGAATAAATTTTGATTGGCTGTAGCTTTAAATGTTTCCACAATTTAACAATCCTTTCAGCGGCACATGAAACACAAAGCCTGTACCTTACCCTGCTGAAGAGTTTCAGAGTGTAATCTTTCTAATTGACTGTGAGGCTGACTTGCAACAAACTCGTATTACCCAAAAACTTATTTTTCATGATTTTTTTACAGTTCACTGTTGTCTGCCAATGTGAATTAGAAGCAGTGAGCATGGGATAAATAGGTGCATACTTTAGATACATGATACAGTGTTTGTTATATGCAAATATATAGTAAAATGTATTTTATAAATAGGTAACAAGATTATTGCATTTTAAATTATTGTAAAAAGCTATATAAGTTGCAGATTGATATGAAAATCTGCACAGAACAGTGAAAATGAGATATTAATAAAACAATCAAAACAAAGTATTTTTTTTTCATTTTCTCAAAAATGAAAAGAAAATTAAATTGAAGTTAGGTCACAAGGTAAGTGATGAGACCTTCTTAAATAGTATACTGATAATTCTATAAATACTAGGTAACTCCAGTCTGCTTTAATATGTCATATTAATACTTGCATATTGATAAACTCCTGAAATTGACATTAAAATATGTTTGGAAAAGGACATCTGAAGTAGTTGGATGCAGTACACTAGCCAAACTGAGGTTGTCCAGAGTTTTTAAGGTCACCATGGGAAATGGGTTAAGCTAAGGTTATCTTAAACATTTCTTTGGAGTCATCTGTGAGCTTGGTGGGAATGGGTATTCTCACAAGTCACTTTCTAACCATACAGTAAATAGTCATGTATTTAGCTAACTTCAGTATAGAGATGTGAATCTCTATAAAGGGTATATATGTGTATATGTATTATATATCCACATATATAAATTTATTTTGCTTTTTTGTTGCAAGCTTGAGCCATATTTAATTTCTGAAGCAGTTCATCCTTTTCATTTTGGTAACTTTGCCCATGATATTCTACATGCCATTTTATTATTCAATTGTTTTCATTCCTTTCATTCAGTAAACTCTTTCAGATGTGTTTGTAAAACATACTACTGATTTGTAAAATTTGTGTCATTTTAATTTTCTAAAATTGAAGTAAAATACTACCTTTAACATTTTTTATTTCCAAAACATGCTGTTTTGGTAGTAGAAATATTGTGGTGATTTTACCCACAATATTAATCTGATTGTTGTCATGTTAAAGTGTTTTTCTCTTAAATATATAAAAACTTATTTTCTTGTGTGGTATTTGACATTCATGCACAATTAGCAGTTATCTAAATAGCAACTCTTCTCCATTTCTACATCTGTAAAGACCCAAAAGGAATTTTTACATCACTGAAATAAAATAAACTGGGATTGTGACGAGTGGGGTAGTTTACCCTGATGGGATTTTCACCATTGGCTGTTTCTTTTAGTGACATTCCCCGGATTCCTGAGAGTTCTCATCCTCCACTGGAGTCCAGTGAGTATAAGATGACTTTATTGTTATGAAACATATTGAACTAAATAGAAGGGTAATGGTTTATTTGGTGTAAATAAATCAGCATTGCTATAGAAAGGATATCTTCATTCATACCAAAGGATGGCGATCACTGGAAACCCCCGAGAAGTTCTACATCTCTCTTGAGTTTTTCTTCATCATTCTTTATTTATTTGTGGCTATACAAAAATCCTTCCTGCAGTTCCATTCTGCATCCTACCCAGAACCCTCTCTGAGCTCAGTCACTGTATCTGCAGTAACTGTGTAGAGAAATCTATTGTGAAACTTTTTTGTTTTGTTTTTGTTTGTTTTTTGTTATTGCTGTTGTTTTTCCAGTCTGGTTAGGAAGTAGCTTAGTCTTTTTTTTTTTAAGGTTTTTTGAGACAGGGTCTCGCTTTGTGCTTCAGGCTGGCCCTGAGCTCAGCCTCCAACTCACATCACAGCAGTCCTCCTGCCTCTGCCTCCCAACTGCTGGGATTACAGGCATGAGCCACCACGCCCGGCACTGTGGTATGTGGTACTGATTGCTGCTGGGGTGAGTCTCCACACCCAGTATTGTTATGTGGTTACCGGGGATCAATCTGGGTCCTTGTGCTTGCAAGACAGGCACCGGAAGCACTGAGCTATATCCCCAGCCCAGGAAGTAGCTTAGTTTTATGAGCTGTGTAGCCAAGAAGAATTTCAAAACCACCTACCTCCTAATAGTGTTGGGTGTGATAATAGAAAGGCTAAATAGGGTAGAGATAAATTTCACAGAACACAAGGTCAAATACTGGGAAGCTCAAGGATTGAAAGACCTAGCTCTGTGGTAATTAAGGCATTCAGGGTGGGATAAATTATATTGATAACATAGGCTTGAGCCAAACTTTTACTTTGCAGTTGGTTATCATTAATACTTGGGTTTGATTCTCAAGTATTGTTACGAAGCTCCCTTTTATTAATATAAAGTACATGATGATTTAGTAGAAAACAAGTAAAAATTTTTAGAAAGGAGACAGTTTATGACTGGAGAAACAAGGAGGCAGAAGCTGGGTCATCATGTGAAAGGCGTATGTACTATGTTCTCTCTCATACCTGCTAGGACTGGGACCGGTTTAGACTTTGAGCTTTTTAATTAAACAATTAAAAAGAACAATTAAAATAAAAAGAGGAGAAAATAGAAGAGAGAAATGAGACTAGGTGCATAATTATTATATTAAGGTTTTAAAAACCAACTGATAATTATAATAATTAGAAATCAATTTGGTGAGAAGCCACGTGTCCCTGGCCTAAAATCTGCGAGCTCTCATAAACCTGTATGATGAAAAGGACTCCATAGAAGGCCTTTCATGAAGCTGTTTCTTTTAATCAAGTTTCCTTTGGAGGGTACAAAACGATGGCACGTCCCTGGGGAGTGTTTATACAGAAGATTTCTCAATGAAACTCTTGCTCAGTTTGGAGCGCCTGATGGTCATGTGTAGTGCTCGGGGCTGGGGTGTGCTGCGGTGTCCATGCTCTGTGTGTGTAGGAGACCGGAGGCGAGGAGCCTAAATGGCCAAGGGGAACGACAGCCTGCTCTGCAGGAAAGCGAAGCAAATTGCTCAGGGCGAATTAAGAAACAACATTCTCAGAGGTTTGAAGAGAGTCCTTTAAAGATAAAAAACTAAGAGAGATGATAAGTCTAGTTTTAAAGCAAGGATGCCATCAAGAGTTAGGTATCTGTGTTCTTTGCCAAAGATAAGATGGCTGACTATAGTTACCCAGCTATTCCCCCAAAATTAAAAGCTTCATACCACATGATAGGTGTGCCTCCACGTTTGTAGCAGCTCAGCTTGTAATAGCTGAATCTTGGAAACAACCCAAATGCCCATCAACAAGTGACCGAATAAAGATGTGGGTGTTTTAAAAAAATAAAATAGCGTATTTCTCAACCATAAAGAATGACAAAATAGAGACATTTATTGAATGCTATAAATGATATGAATTGATGCCCGTTGAGGCCATACTCAGGTGAAATAGACAGGACACACATATGTAAATACCAAAGAGTTTCTCAAATGTGAGAAACTCATAGTGTAAATTGGGACCAAAATGTATAACAGATCATATGAAATAGGAAGAAAAGGTTCACAAGGTAATGGGAGGAAGAGGGGTATGGGAAGGGAAAGAAAAAGTAGGAGAAAAGGGGGAAAGTTAGAAACAAAGGTTTTATAAATAAGGAAGGATGGCGTGGTGGAAGGGAGGGAGACGAGATGGGAAAAACAAGAACCGAGACACCTGGGTACAGGTACAAATCTCCAGTGCTTACTGTGGCCATTATGTAGACCTAAAATGTACCAATAAACAATTTAAAAAAGAGATATAGCTCATAAATAATAATTCATATGTATTCATTTTGATATTTCAGGATAGTTAAGAAATAATCCATTTGCCACAACAATGAACATAATCTTATCCGAAGGCATGAAGGCTTTGCCTGTGGGTGAACACGTAGAAGGGCCCACGCAGGAGCTTCCCTACCCTCTAGATGCAGCAGACTAATACTTCCAAGTTGAAACAAATAAATGCAACATCTTGTTATGTTGTGGAAGATACAGAGTTAACTAAAGAAGACACAAGAACTTTATACAGCTGTTCTATTAAAATAGGTTCTCTTAACAGAGAAGTTAATTGTAGTGTTATGCACATAACAGATGCTTTTAAAGGTTTATAAAAAGATCTTACTTCTCCTGTGTACAAGTGTTACTTAAGGTATTTCTTCTCATTTTAGGTTCAAGTTCCTTTGAATCTCAGAAGATGGAAAGGCCTTCCATCTCTGTTATTTCTCCAACGAGTCCGGGAGCTCTGAAAGATGCCCCACAAGTCTTACCAGGCCAACTTTCTGTAAGTAGTTACTTGTACATGTTGAGCATTGTGTGAAGTTTTTGGTGTGTCTTTGAAAAATGTTGAGCTTTCTAGGAAGCTTATGATACAGAAATATTTACTGAATGTCCACAGTGTGCCAGATACTCAAGCATTAATTGATAAATGGTGACACAGGTAAAATATCAATTATTTTTGTTATGCTACGTGAATATTTCTAAGGTAAATACTTGTTTATGCATAATTGTTTTGAAAAGCCATATTCAGTGTACTTAGCCACCTTTGGAGCCTGGAGCCTGAGACACTTAATCTTTTTGACTGCCTAAAGGTCTGAGGGAAGTGATAGTGCTGGTAGCACTCTGCAGAAGCAACTGTTTCCCTTGTGATGGTTTAGTATGTGGTTTGAGGACATGTGAAATAAAAAACTGATTAACTCTTAGGAACTGACATATCTTTGAAGAGTAAGACTGGAAATAGGTCATTGGTATTAATGGCTCAAAGAAAACTTTGCTTTATGTTGCACATAACCGAGTTTTTCTGTTGCTATTTCTTTGCTACTGTGTAAATCTCTGTAGCTCATCCTCACTGCTTTTCTCTTGGCTTTAGTGGGTCAAAGAAGATGAATGTAAGCTTCCTCTTATCTTCAAAAGCACTTTTGGTTAGAACTCCATCTTTGAGTATAGAAAACCTTAATGTTGCCCTGAGTGTTGACTCTGCAGTCTCTTTTGATCTGTGTCATTCTCTCATACCCTTCACCTGAACTTTAAAAAAGGTGCATACCTATTGTATTTTTTTGAGAAACATGACTCTAGAGTTGAAGAGAACAAAGAAGTTGATCTATACAATCAGATTCTTTCTTTTTTGCCTTACTTTAAAAAAAAATGCATATCAAAGTAGTTTATTTTGTCATTAAAACGCTTAAAATGTCTAACATATACCATTTAGCCATTTATATTCGTATTTCTTTTTCAAGCAAGAAAAAAGTAATTTCTAGATTAAAACAGAAAAGAGTCAAGTTAAGATCGTTAATGTATCATTGTTAGTTAAATTGAACAAATATTGTACCCATGGCTAACATGATTCTGAGGTCTTCAACAATAATATGTGCTATTTCCCCGTTTTTGTTTAGTCTATCATGACATCTTTGTTCGTATATTTGGCCTCCATGTATTTGAAGGTATCATATGTAGTGAGCCCTTCTTTGTTTCTTCTTCTTATGAAAATTAGCCTGTATTAGATTAATCATAAAACTTTAATGAGAAAAATTCCAGGTACTTCCTGGGTCTGGATATACAGTAAATATGTTCCCCATTCTCTTCCTGCTTATTGCTTACTATAGAAACTTTCTTCAATATTGTGACACTAGAAAATGTATTTAGCCTCCTTATAATCAAAGCACAACCACCCAGCTTCTATTTGGCATTTAAAAAGGACAGTGATTTCAGTACTCCTTTTTTCCTTGAGTGTTATGTTTATTAGTTTCGTTTTTATAGCATAATGCCTGCCAGTTGTGAAGTCATACTTAAAATGATTAAGAAGTTCAATTTAAGTGCTTATTCTTTCAAGTTTGTGTTCTTCTTAGAAGTAGTATCTGCAACACTGTGATATTATGGTTTGAAATATAATTTTCATACTGTTTTATGTAATGATTATAATACTGCAGGATTTTGCAAATAATGCTTCTTCTCTGCGTCACTCTCAGGTGAAGCTGTGGTATGATAAAGTGGGACACCAGCTGATTGTAAACGTCCTGCAAGCAACAGACCTACCCTCTAGAGTGGATGGGCGCCCCAGGAATCCCTATGTAAAAATGTATTTTCTCCCCGACAGAAGGTAGTCAATTTTTTATAAACTGGGCTAAAATCTGTGCTAGTGGACAAAGTAGAATTTCCTCTAGAGATATACTTTCTAAATATGGTAATTCTCTGCGGGAAAAATCTCTCGAACCTTTTGTCTGTCTTAAAGTAATCTTCCAATTTGAATTATGTCTGTTACGTTGTTGTGTATACACTGGTTCTTGATAGCAACACGGCATTTGGAATGTACTTTGTGCATCTGTGTCCATCGTCACTGCTTCCTTTGAAAGAGAAATTGGAACAGGATTAAACTCTTCAGTCTTTTCAGAGTTTTAATTTACAAACTTAAAATAGTAAAACTACCAACGGCAGTCTGATGTGTGTTGACAGTAGATGGCAGTCTGTTCTTGTTTTTGCTTATTCATTTATAAAACATCTTTATTTTTCAGTGATAAGAGTAAAAGGAGAACCAAGACAGTAAAGAAAGTACTAGAACCAAAGTGGAATCAAACGTTTGTCTATTCACATGTGCATCGTAGAGACTTTAGAGAGAGAATGTTAGAAATAACTGTATGGGATCAACCAAGAGTACAAGAAGAAGAAAGTGAATTTCTCGGAGAGGTGATGTATATTACAGCAGTTGAAGCCAAATGTCTCATGAGGTTTTGGTTTTTATTTTTTATTTTCGGGAGGTATATCTGAGTAGTGATTACCTTGGCGTTGTGTTTCGCAAAAGGTGCTTGATTTAATTTGAAAACCACTCTTTCAGATCCTTATAGAGTTGGAGACTGCACTTTTAGATGACGAGCCACACTGGTATAAACTCCAGACGCATGATGAATCTTCACTACCTCTGCCCCATCCGTCACCTTTCATGCCACGGCGGCACATTCACGGAGACAGCTCCAGCAAAAAGCTCCAGAGTAGGTCCCTGTCTTGTCCGACCCCAGAAGGTCCTTATGTTGTCCTGATCTAAGGAGCCTCAGCATTCAAAATGTGTTTGCTAATATTTATTGGAGGAAAAAGCTACTGGAAAAATGCTTCCCTGTGGAAGGAAATGCAGCAGGACTATGTTCACAGTAAAATAATGTATGTGGGCTGATGCCAGAGCTGAACGCTAAAAAGCTCTTAGTTACCATTCCTGCCCAAGGCTCATGGGGCTTTGGTTGGTTGACTGTCACAGTCATTTCTGTCATTACTACTGGGTTGCTGCACGGAAGTTCTAAATAATTGTAGACTTCATAGTTATTTTTATATCATTATTTGTCAGAAATACATTTTGAAAACAAAGCAAGCTTCTTATTATTCAGGAAAATTTTTTCTGTAGACATTCATTGATTTGTGTTATGAGGAAATCTATGACGAACAACTGGGATTTAAAAGCCTACCTTTGGTAACCTGGAGCCAAGGTCTGTATAATTGAAGCTGTTGTATTAATTTGTTCTCCTGGTTGGTCATTTCCTCACAGTGAACATTGAATGCAGAGTACTGGGTCATTCTGGACCTGACCATACATAGTTTGTAAGGGCCTCATTGCCCTTTTTAGTAGTTGGAGCGTAAGAGAGCTACAGCTGCCAGAGACCTCAGCACACACCCCCCCTGACCTGCAGAGGCTGCACTCGAGGATGTGGAAGACAGTGGGTCCACTCTGCTATAGACTTAGTGCAGCATTTTCATTAAAGAATAATTGGAGGGTCCAGGATTTAGCTCAGTAGTGCTGTTGCTTGCATTGCAAGCATGATTGTGAGTTCAGTCCCTGATACCACAAAAAAATTCAGGCTGGCCCTGAGCTCACTCTGTAGCCCAGGCAAGCCTGGAACTCATCGCAATCCTCTTGCCTTTGCCTTTCCTGGGATTACAGGCATGAGCCACCACGGCCAGCATTGTTGTATGTGGTTATCGGGGATCAAACTCAGACCCTTGCGCTTGCAAGGCAGGCACCAGAACCACTGAGCTAAATCCCCAGACCCAAAATCTCAGTCTTAAAAGCCCCTTTGCTATAATACATCCTCAGTGTAATGGTATAAGGAGGCAATTATATGAAAATACTGTCGAGAGAAGGGCTTTTTAAAAACAGGACTGGCTGGGTGTTACTATTCTTTTGCAAAAATAGCAATGAAATTAGCTTCTTTTGAAAAAACCAAAATACCCATGCCTTTTATGTGTCATAGACTGGCCAGACCAGAGGTACCTGATTGTTTTACTCTCTGCAGGGTCTCAGCGGATCAGTGACAGTGACATCTCGGATTACGAGGTTGATGATGGCATTGGAGTGGTCCCCCCAGGTGCGTGTGGGCCTATGGGCTGCTCCTGTATCCAGCAGAGCTGGAGGCTGTAGCACTGAAAAAAACCAGTATTATGCGATCTCGTGGTGACATGTGCTTCGGCTTGTTAAGGAACTTGAAAGGGGACTCCTACCTATTAATTTGAATCCTAGTGTATTTAATTGTCAGGTACTTCCTTAGAAGCCTGATTGACTAGTTAAGTGAGACAAGTCATGTATTTCACTTTGCTCTCAGTATAATTGAAATGGTATGATTAATTTTATTACATAAATTTTCTTCTGTTCTATGTTGGACATCTATGATTTCTTCTTTAATATCTGAAAAATAATGTAGTATTCTACAGAATACACTCAGAAAGGTGCCTGCCAAGATTAAAATTGCCTTGGGTATGGCTGTAACTTTTAATGCTTCTGCACTGTGTTTACTAGTGATTAAAAGATGTGTGTATGTGTTTTAAAGTAAAAATGCTTTATAAACTTTTAGCGTTTATTTGGAGTCTTGATGTCATTTGTTTTTGTATATATTAGTAGCTTTGTGACAGTGTAGTTTCAGATGTATATTCCCTATCTGACTTGTGTCTGGAATGTGTAGAGAGTCGTGAAGACATGACTTACTTTCTTGACAATGACCCTGTACCATTGCCTTGCTATATTGATAAGAGTAAATGTCCAAGCAAGGGTAAACCAAGACACATCCTAGAACACATGAAGTAGAGGCATTCAGGCATTAAGTAGAGGCATCCTAGGACACATTAGTAGAGGCAGTTTATTCAAACAGTATTGACATACATCCCTTAACTCTAACTTCTCTACGGAGGACTGAGGGCCTTTGGTGGAGGGTGCGGAAGTTGATCAAATTGGCAGATTCCCCACTACTGTGTAAGTTCACTACAACTTCATTAAACAAAGGAGAAAACTGGAGATTTCTCAGACCTCTGGTTTAAATCGTTCTCTAATTTACAGAAAATTTAGTTTGTAATCTTGTGTGAAAGTAGCAAGTATTGTTACAGCAGTAAACAGTGCTGTCCACCTCTGCATCCTCAGATACTATTCTGCTGTCACCGTATTAATGAAGGTTTTAAGTAACAGTGGGTAACATTTTCTGTTTGCTTTCTTCTCTTATCTCTCAAAGGACCACCATCATGCAGATTCTTGAGAGAAACTGTCACACAAAATATAATAACTGTTGCTTTATGAAACTGAAAGAGTAGAAGTTATTGTGTTAAATCTGTTGTCAGTCAAATAAGAATCTAGGAAAGTCTTCGAATGTAACAGAATTCTTAGCGATTGATCAGATGTTTTCTTATGAATTAACAGGGATAGTTATGCAATTAGTTTGCATTTTCAGATTCTCTTCATTGATCCACTGTTTGGATATATTGTAGGTTCTAAAGATACAGGTGACAAATACACTGTATTAAACCACACTGTAACATATTTTAAATAAGGAGGGAAGAAGAAGTATTGGTAAAACAGGAAGAGGTGAAGATGATGTAAGTTTAGAAGCACAGTTCATCCCCTGTACTTTTAGAGATTGGTTACACATTTGCTTCCTAAATTTCTAGCATCCAGTATAAAGAGCAAATCAGTCTAGGTGGGGACTCTGATTAGCCATGTGGAATTACTCAGTGAAATTCCTGGTGTGTATGCCTTGGGACTGCTTCGAAGCTTAGTTGACAGTTTTGAGCTTCTGACAGACTTTAAGGTGTGTGATAACCTGCTCCATGTCTCCACAACCTTTTCCCACAGGATGGGACACAGGCACGTGCCCGACACATTGGAGACCTCGGGAGAGACATGCTGTTAACTCTTAGAGTTTTGGCCTTATTGCTCTTTAAAGTAAATGATTTTAGCTGCTTAAGAGTAATTTAAAAACACACAAAAGACTCTCATTTGAGGTGAGGTGCCTGACAACCTCAGCATTATGAAGCGTCACAGCAGATTCAGGAATTGGAAAGTACCTCTGGGTTGTGATTCTAACCCAGCAGTAAGGTGAGGTTGAACATTAAATAGTAGAATGTATATATTTTAATAGTAAGTCAGACATACTAAGAAAACAAACTCATCATTCAGCAGAGTCAAATGTTAAATATTTGGAAATTACAGCTTATAAATGACATCGGTAAATGACTTCCACTTACCAAACAGTTCATTGTCTTGAGGATGCATGTAAATTCCAAAATTCCTAGGAAATTCACAGAAAAAGTTTTAACGAGTAAAATGCTTTAGGATAACATATGTTTTCCTAACATTATTCCTAGATAAGAGGACAGAAGAGGCATTAACTTCTATGTAAATCTCCAAAATCCAAGAAAAAATTCATTGCATACTTTTTAATACCAAGATGCTAAAATTCTTTAAAACTTCATCATGATGAACTGTGCATTCTATTTATATCTCTTCAAAATTCATTGAAATCTTAAAATGTATAATGTTCCAAATAAAATATTAACATTCCATAATTATTGTCTAATTGATATCAAATGATAGTTTAAAGTATTTAATCCAAGCATTGACTATAAAAATAGTCAAAATCTTAAAGACAATAAGTTATGATGTATATTTAATTTGACTTTTTCTCACCTTAATATTATAATCTACGTATCTGCAAAACTCAAACTAAAAGCTTAATCAGTATTGTTTGCAAAAAGACTTAAATTAATGTAGAGACCGTTATGACTTTTTCATTTATAGTTAACACTTTTTGGCATTGTATTGATCTCTGTTTAGTGGCAAAATAATTAAGCTAATGTCAATATAATCAGATTACACTGTATGAAATGTTTACAGACTTCATTTTTTAAACTTAGAAGATAAAGCAGTTATCCCGGGGAATTATCTATCTTCAGAAATGATATTCCATGGCACATTTTAAAGATAACATGACAATTATGATCTGAAAAATGACAATACAGTTTGAGTTCCCTGGTTCAATTAATATTTCATGGTTAGTGTATATTTTTATATAGTTGTGAGTATAAAAATTAGTTTCCTTTCACACAGTTTTCAAACTTTTACTTGTTCTAATCCAGAACAATGACCCTTGTGAAAAAATGTCAAATTCAACTATTATTATGGATTTGAGATTGTTGTATCTTAATTAAATCAGAGATGATAATTTTTTTACTTTAATGGCCATTTGAGTTTACTTATATATTGCAATTTTATTAAGTGTGTGAGTTTAATCATGGTAATAACTAACCAAATTTCAATAGTTACAGATGTCCAGAGTAGATTTGATGCTTTAGTAATTGACTTCCTCTATATTATTACCTTAATTTTCTTCACTATATAATAGTTACATTTGATAATTACAGTGTTATCTGTGATTTTCAAAATTCACCACTAGTCTTTATGATGGTAAATATCTGAATTTCTTCTTTGATAATTAAAATTGATTTAGTATTTTTATTTGCTGAAAATTGATATATTTTATTTTCTAATTAGCGACCCATTGGTAATAAAATTAAAACAATTTATCCTTTAGATGGAAAAATTCACATACAGAACCTATTTAATTCTACAGAGATATTTGGTCTCCGAGCATTGACTTCTGTATTAATTATAGATGTCCAGCAAGTGCTTAATTTATGTTGCCCAAGTCACTTAATTCTTCACATTAAAACACTCTTTTAGCTCCTCATGATGTGGGAAACTGTCATGTGCACACTCAATATATCCATGGTAGATTTGAGCTAAACTCTAATATGTTCTCTTGCACATATATGTTACATCCTGGGCCAGGGATATAGCTCAGTGGTTCCGGCGCATGTCTTTCAAGTGCAAGGGCGGGGGTTCGATCCCGGTAACCACATAACAATACTGGGTGTGAAGACTCACGCCCAGCAGCAGTCAGTGCCACATACCACAGTGCCGGGCGTGGTGGCTCACACCTGTAATCCCAGCACTCGGGAGGCAGAGGCAGGAGGATTGCTGTGATGTGAGTTGGAGGCTGAGCTCAGGGCCAGCCTGAACCATAAAAGTGAGACCCTGTCTTAAAAAACCTTAAAAAAACAAAAAACAAAAAACATATATGTTACATCCTGAGTATTTATACTTAATGTTTTTAACAGTAAGTCCAATGGTGCTCATTTTGTGGCATTTGATTTTACTGATGGCTGCATTTCCTATAATTTCATTTCTCTGTGTTAATGTTTGCATTGTAAAATAATAATGTTTTTTGCGTGTATTCTTTTGCCAGTGGGCTATAGATCTAGTGCTAGAGAAAGTAAATCAACAACATTAACTGTGCCGGAACAACAAAGAACAACTCATCACCGCTCACGCTCAGTCTCTCCACATCGCGGCGATGATCAGGGCCGGCCGCGCTCACGTTTACCAAATGTGCCCTTACAGAGGTAGGCTTCCAGACGGCTCTGCTACCTCCGCAGCGCTTCCTAATATAACACAACGCAAACCGCTACAAGGCTTACTGAAATGAAATAATCTTTGCTCAGTCAAGTGCTTTTTTTTCAGAATTATTTGATTTATTCTTGGCTGTACTATCCCTGTTCTTTAATCTTAATAAATTCCCCAGAGAGTGGAACAAGTTTTTGTCCCCAGCGTAGCTTTTGAGTAATTGCCTTGTATGTGCAAGTTTTCTTTCTTACATAAGATAAATGGAATAGTAATGAATTGAAATTATGGAGTGAAGTGGCAAAGAGGATGAGATAAAAGGACAGGATATATATTAAGGGCTCGTGTTATCATTTAGAAGCACTTTAAATCCACAGAAAAGAAAAGAAAATATGTATGATTCTGCTTTTCTACCTTTTACCCTGAAATAAGCTTTCCAGGTTCATGCAGATGGAAATCCCAATACTTTGTGGACAGTTTCTCTAGAAACCCCTGCAGGTAACATGTAGGCAATAAATACTCTCTGCACTAAATAAAATAGGGTTTGGTGTGATACCGCGTGTTTAAGCCATCTTGCATGCTCGCCAGTGACTTTCAGTTCCTTCTCCTTGGCTTGTCTACTTCTCTGGGGAAGACGAAATATTTTGACATGGGAAACTTTGCGATCATTTCAGGAGCTTAGATGAAATTCATCCAACAAGAAGGTCACGTTCTCCAACCAGACACCATGATGCCTCCCGAAGTCCAGCTGACCACAGATCCAGAGATGCGGACAGTCAGTATCTATCAGAACAAGACAGGTACTTGTCCAAGTTATGGTACCAACACAGGGAAATTTTTCTGCATTCTTTTTTACTATATTCAAATATTATGGCATAGGACATGAATAAAACTAACTGACCACTAAAAACGGAACTTTCAGAAACAGTTATTAAACATTCCACAGAAATATAGCTCTAGGAAATATTTGGCCAACAGTTTTAAATGTGTGTTTCTTTTTTGCTGTCACACTTTGTGTTTAGTCAGTGGTAAAGGCAGAGCTAAGCTGACCTAGATGCTGACTTAAATAATGAAAGTAAACCTACATGTGCTGTTTACAAACATTCATCTTTTATGGGCGACATTGTTGGATATGCTCTTTTGCTAATTATAAAGTTATATAGAACTTTAAAGAATCTGGCTGTAGGTCCTCTGAAAGGCAGTGAACATTGCAAGTTGCCAGTGAGAACTTCAATAAGATTTTTGTTATTATCTCCTTTTTTTTTTTTTTATAAATGTCTGCAAAGTACAATATACTAACAAGGATTTTATTTAGATGGCTATGTTCTTAAGTTTAGTTCTACACTTATTTATTAGCTAACATTTCATGGAAACAGTCCAAATCCCCATTATTAGTTTGATCAAATTTTCTTTTTCATGTATTCATGTACAATTGTTACTGTGTTACTAATCTAATCAGGGTCTGATCAGAGTTCAGTAAGACCCACCTTCTGCAATAGTCTCTTCTGGCCTTTTGAAATGGAGAACTTTGAGTGGGCAGCGGGGCACTGACGATGGTGCTGGATAATTTTTGGCAGGGCATCAGGGACACGGCCTTTAGTGAGCTTCTTACCTCCCTGCATGTCACCGTGTTGTGGGAAGTGCTGCCATAACCTTCAGTGGGGCCGGGGCAGGGCACTGTGTACAGGATGAGGATTCTTTATTCATATTCATTCTGGCCTCCATGAGTTCAAGTGCGTAGGGAGACAAAGGGCTGCTTCACCAAGGCAATCATAACAAGGAAACTAATTTGAATGCAAGAAAATACCAGTTTTAAGACAAAAATTCTAATCAAATGTGTTTCTCATTGGTTGGGAAAAAACACAATGTGATACTGCATCCTGAGTGTCTGTAAAAGTGAAGAAAACTGCCTTGTTTTCTATTACTAAAAACAAACAAAGAGACAACCAAAAAAACCTCGTAGTGTTCCCATTAGAATCAGAAATGCCAAATTTATGTTTATATACTCAGGTGTCTACACTTGGAAATACATTTCTGTAACTTATTTTGGCAAAGTATTTTTGTTCATTTTTATATTCTATGAAATCATTTGGAAATACAGTAGTGAATCATCAACAACTAGGTCTTCAACCATAATGTCTGTAGTTTATTCTTTAAAATTTTTAAATGCTGTCATGTTTATTTTTGTTTAACCTCTTAAGCAAAGATGCTAGTGCAGACAATCTGGTTTCTTCCCTTTCATGTTTTCGTTGGCATCCCATTGGCATAACCCACATCATTTAATGCCTCATGATTTATCTGTTTCACTCACCACCCATCCTGTCTGTGCAGTGAGCTTCTTATGCTGCCCAGAGCAAAACGAGGACGAAGTGCAGAATGCCTGCATACTACCAGGTAAATACAGGGATGTGGTGATGGTGACTGTGTGTGATGACGCTTTTCCATCCTACTACTCTCCGTCTGTCCCTTAGTGCTATTAGTGCAAATAGGTCATGTAAATTTCCCAAGTACTTTGTGTAACATGGACATTAGATAAAGTTCCCAAATATGTTTCCATTCTAATCCAAGCAGGTGACTTTGCTACCTGGATATTCACAAATCCAGGCCATGGAGCCTCTGTGGAACTATTTTCCCAAAGCTGAAATTCTAAGTGCTCCTTGTGGGCACCTTTTCTACCCACGTGCACACGCGTACCTATCTAGTCACGAGAGTTCTCGCCTTCTGTGCATGGCAGTGTTACTGTCTTCGTGTTTCTTTGCTGTGTCAGCTTTTGTTTGCTTTTGATATCTTTGTTTATCTTGTTTGCTTTCATTAAAATCTTTATTATTAGCTCATTTTTAATGGCTAAATTTCATTTTTGATAAAGAGTTAGGATGTTGACCTGTTAACTCCTTTACCACTTCCAGTCTAGAAATGCTACCTTGTCAACGTCCCTATTTAGGCACAGACTAATAAGACAATTCCTTAGGGACTAGGAGAAATAATATATAACATCAGCTCTCATATTGGAGCATAAACCTGATAGCTTTGCATTTATCTCATTAGGTCTTGGATTTCATATCCGTAGAAAATCTTCTCACATATGACAGTTTGTTAATATTTCTCATCATTTTGAATAAAGCTGATGGTGATGAGGAAGCAGTAAATCAGTGAAGCAAGCCAACACAAAAACAAAATCTTTTAAGATATTTTAGCTGAGAAAATACAAGAGTATAGAGAAGGAAAGAAGTTTGACT
Source organism: Petromus typicus (assembly GCA_004026965.1). Classification (NCBI taxonomy): domain Eukaryota; kingdom Metazoa; phylum Chordata; class Mammalia; order Rodentia; family Petromuridae; genus Petromus; species Petromus typicus. The sequence continues at coordinate 28,833 of PVIR01000221.1, forward strand.
GACACTTGCACTAGAAAGATGAATGCAGATTTGTCATCTTGGTGCAATATGTGCTTCTGTTCAATCAGTGAAGCCGGAAAATTGGGACAGTAAGAATTGTTTACGTGCCTGTGATTATCCCGCTAATAACTACCACCTTGTTTATTTGGGACACCACAGGAAAAGTGAGAAAACACTAATTCTGCTTGATAGCTGAGGAAAAAAATAGAAAACCATAAATATTATAAAATTGCCTCAAATTAACAATAAGATTAAGCATCCAGACTATGACTAGGTGTTCTGTATAAATAGCTTTTAAATAGGAATAGTTTCTTATTCTAATTCTAGATGTTTTTCTCCTATTTTTCTTAATGTGGCTACCCCTGTGGAGAGGAAAAAAAACCCATAAAAGTTCAAACTCTTTTTTTTTTTTTTTTTTTTTGAGACAGGGTCTCGCTTTGTGGTTCAGGCTGGCCCTGAGCTCAGCCTCAAACTCATCACAGCAATCCTCCTGCCTCTGCCTCCCGAGTGCTGGGATTACAGGCGTGAGCCAACACGCCCGGCACTGTGGTATGTAGTACTGGTTGCTGCTGGGGTGAGTCTCCACGCCCAGTATTGTTATGTGGTTACCGGGGATTGAGCCCGGGTCCCTTGCGCTTGGAAGACAGGCGCCGGAACCACTGAGCTATATCTCTGGCCCTAAAAGTTCAAACTCTTAATATTTATAAATACACCTGTTCTGTGAAGAGAAAAACAAGGGCATTCACAATTTGTATATATTTATTAAGGTATCTGCTCTGTGTCTGACACCCAGCACATGTCCGCGATACTCCTGACAATACTCTGAGTACACTGACTCAGATACTTTTTTCTTGTCCTCATCCTATACTTGTGTAGGTAAAATATCAGGATGATACACAAAAAATTGCATCACTTCCTACAATCTCATTCTTTCACATTAATGCATTGCTAGGAATTCTGAACTCCATGTATTTTATCTGTTTAATAGAAGCAGGATGTTCAATATTCATGTCCTCATTTAGGCTAACAGTCATATTTATTTATACACAATATAAAATAGATGAATCAGCTGAACATATCAAGCTCTGTGACTGATGCTGCTACAAAAAAAGGGAAGATGTGGAACTGCAACTAGCGAAACCGTGTAGATCCAAAAATATATGCCATTAACATCTTCTCCCCGTTCTTTACTGATACTGTTATAGTAGTAGTGTCTCATTTAACTAATTCCTTAACAAGTACTAATTCTGTTTTTGTTATGACTATAATTGTGTCAATTATCATTTCATTTTTAAATTTTCAGAAACTCCCCGGCACTGTGAAATGCATAATACTAAAATGAAGGCGATAGAATATGAGTTCAAGTGTATATATTTCTCTCTATATGGAACATCTTCTTTGTTTGTTCTCATGTTTTAATAAGAGCACTTGACCTGTGTTTTAAAAAGGTCTACACTAAAATATGTGCATAGAAATAATCACAGCTTGTTAGGATATCAGTAAAGTAATGCGATTCATATGGAGTGGTACTTCGGTTTACAAACACCTTTGTTTGCAAACACCTGGTTTTGCACGCAGAAGCATTTGTCCAGATTTTGTTCTTGTTTGAAAACTCTGTCTGATGACAGACATGACCACAGCCATCTCTCTACACAGACGCAAACATGGCCATCTTTTCAAAATCATGGAACAAATTAAGTTCATGAACTGAGACACCATTGTAACTTTTTAAGACTGAAATGTTAGCCAAAGCATTCAAAATATATCATATTATATTCTTTAAAATGTGAGGATTTACTACCATCTAAAACACATAAGGAAAATTCCATTTATTGAAAGCCAAATACAACTCTGTGAAGAGTTTAATATACTTTATTTAAAATTCATGACAATAAGTATATGATAGAAATATCTCATTTTACAGATGAAGCGATGGTGAGAAAGTTTTTTTTAAAGAGAACTTAATTTGATAAATAATAGCAAGGATTCCAACTTAAATTTTCCAATTAACCTATTTTTTAAAAAAGAATATGACAATTGGTCCTGTTTGTAATAGTCCACCAATGAAACAGTTTATGACTGAAAAACACTTTTGAAATTCTGCAGGTTCAGTCCCTCTCTGGATATTTGTATGTATAACATATTAAAGTCAGATATCAAAGATATCTACCTTATTGTTAGTTGATTACTCTGAAATTATTTCTCATAGAATATTCTCTGAAATGTATCTCAGAGAGTGGTATGCAGAAAATGCCCTAGATATTTCTCTATGTATTATTTTGTTTAATCCCCATAGTACCCCTGTTCAGGTAGAAATTATTTTCTCATCTTGTAGGTGCAGAACGAAGCTTAGGGTCTTGACTTAAATTTTTCAGTGGCAATCTCAAGGTGCCTATATGTGTGTATTTATTAATCTATGTTGTAATGTTCTGGAAAAATCACTTTTGCCGCAGTTGTTTAGAAGTGCCATATAGCAACCTGTTGCTGATGATAATCATCCAAGGCTAGAGGCTGAAGACTGTAAAGCAATTTGAATCTTCAGTTTCAATAAATTTGTCCTCAGTTAGTGCTTGAAGTAACTACACTATACTACATCTGAAGCTTTAAAAGATTCCCACTGATTTGACATTATCATGCCTATGATTAAACAGGCAGGCTATTTGATATTTCATATATCCTTCATAAATGCTTATTCCTTTCCTTCATCATCATAATGTGATGTAAACTATAATGAATACCTGGCTTTCATAAGCAGCAGCTACCTTTGTAGAACATTATGAGATGAAATAAACATTAACTGACTGACTGTGTGCAGTTTGCCCGAATAGTGGGCAGTCCAGAGCCAGATAGATTTTTAAAGCAGTGCAGACAAAGTCCCCTTGTTTCTGACATTTTATGACACTTCAAAATTCCCCTTCTGGTTTACATCTGATGTCCGTCTCGTCCAGTTTCTCCTGGCAGGTTTCACCTGTGGCTGGACTTGAGTCCAGAAGCTGATAAACAAAGAATTTGCTCCATGGCAGTTGGTTCCGGGAGGCTTTTGCTCTTTTCTCCCTTTGTAGAAGTCCGGGTTTCCAGCCCCTCTTTGTCCTGCAATGCCAGTTAGCTCTTAATTTGTTTGTAGAGCATTGACTTCTTTTAGTCATATTTAATTTTCAAATTATATAAATTATTTGATTTGTACTGTTAGCTCTGAGTTACTTACCTCCATTAAGAGAAGCATAATATAAAATAAGGTGCTAAGGCATAAATTTAAATATTGATTATTAATCATAGAATTTCATCAGCAGATTTTTTCCGTGTAAGGCAATTATATTATAATTTTGAGCATTTATTATGAAGTCAGATATGTACAATTTCATATTTTATTCTAATCCTGCCTTCAAATAATTATTTTATTTGAAAATCTTATCTGAAATTTTATCTAATTTTATCTGAAAACCCTTCAGCCCAGCTCTGTCGACCTCCTTCTTTCTTAATATCTGAGTAAAATTTGCTTCAGGTATATTTTTCTGTTTCCCATGTTTCTCTTGCTACCTCCAAGACATCTATTTCGGTACTATAAAACATTGCCACCCAAGATGCCTTTGTTGCAGAGTGGCTCTCACTGGAATATGTACAGGTAAGAGCCATGGTAGTGGAATTTAGCTAGAAACTAATCCCTAATTCTTGTCTAATAAAAATAGAACACATAACTTAAAACGTTAGCCTCCTTTGAAATTTTACAGTGAGAAACATTAAGTTACTGGTATTTAAAAATTGTTTAAATTATAAAACTTAATTTTACACAAATTCTTAAATGAAACATACCCATGTCAGGATTCTAGTTGTTTTCTTTGTCATTTGTTTCTTGTCTCACTTGTTGATATTTTGATGATTTACTTTTTTATTTGCGTGTACTTTTAATTTGCAAAGCTCACTTCTGCCTGCACATGCTGAGAACATATCAGTGACTAGACAGGACATTCCCCTTCATCACGAATTCTTTACCGCAAGAGCACTGAGACTTACTGATCACATATTGGTTAGGTAAGACCATCCGGAAGTGGTATCTTCCCCTGCCCTTGTCTGGTGGTGTCAACCGAAGAGTTGAGCTGTAAAATTATTACCCCCCCTGGTGTCCTTCATTTTGTTTTGGTGTGGCATCTGTTCTTGATAATGAAGTTTTAGGCATTTTGTCTTAGTGCTTCCTGTATCCAGTTTTTTCATAAGTAGGTGTGATTTAATGTCATATTTCAGTCCAAGATCCTTTTTTAAAAATTATGCAAAGCAATTTAAGCATAATCTTTGTTTAGTTTCATTTTCTAAACAAAATTTTGCACTGCCATCTCTCCGCTCTCTCACACCCTTATGAACTGAATCACAGTGATTCTGCATTTTGTGTAAAGAGGACATTATTTTATGCTTTACTCTCTAACATGGTCTTCCTTTCTTTGTCTCCTCTGTCTTTCTCTTCTACCACTGGATGCAATGCACTGGCACTAGTGAACTGCAGCCCTCCCTTGACAGGGCTAGGAGTGCTAGTACCAACTGCTTGAGACCAGATACTAGTTTGCATTCACCAGAACGAGAAAGGTATAAAATAAAGACTTTCTTAATTTCTTATCATTTGTACTAGTAATTTTTTCAATCCTTTGTTTTGTTTCATGTGAGTCTCACAGGTTTATTCATTCACATTCACTTTGCTGGTCGTCTCCATACCCGCTATGACACATGCCTCTGGAGAGATATGTGTATGTGAATACGCCCAAGCGCGCACACACACATATTTCTATGAATGTTGTTGCAAATGGTGTGATGTACTTTGTACTTGCTTCCAGCTGCTGCTTTTCCCCTTTTGTTGCTGTTTAGACCTTTTATTTACATACAACTCAGTGAACCTTCAGTATGCTGATAATGTTACAATGTCTGGGAAGTTACCTAAAGAGAAGGATCATTTTCCTATTAGAACAACTGATAAAAGAAAGATTCTATAAACTTAAAAAATGAAATATTAGATGAAATATTTCTTATGTATCTGTTTCACTTTTTAATCGACATACTCCTTGATATAAATTGTTTTGCATTAAGATAGATTTTGAATAAACAGTTCTCATTTTATTCCAATGCATTCAATAATTATATCTTCTAGACTTAAGTTTTTTTCCTCGGTATGGTACTTTTGTCTGAGTACATTTAATTCTAATCGATAGCCTTGGTTATAATTGTTATCTTTTTGGTTTAAAGTCACTCAGAAGAAGTTTGCCTATTATTTCTTTACAAATTCCAAAGAAAAATATGTAATTGTACTGCTGTAAGTCACTTCAGAGGCTATGTAAAGCTTCTGCTTTTAGCTGTCTTTCTAGTGATATTTATTTTTGGACTTGTACAGTAGATATATCATACTTATTTTTAATGCTTTGCTAAAAGTCTACTAAAATACACATTTTTATTTTGTATTCCTGTATTTGTAAAATTTATAACAGGAAAAATAAAATTTTATCATTAATATATAATGTTTTATATATATATAATTTCTTATATTTGACATAAAAATTTTAGTTGAAATAATTAATGAACTCTCCTAAAACCAAAGTTAAAATAGTCTTACTGTTCTGTTTTGTGATATGTTAATTCCCAATAATTACATGAGTAGTATCAAGAAATATTTTTAGCCTTTATTATTATTAATTATTTTTCTTGTTATTACTAAAACAGGATAGAATTGTTCAGTCTGAATCTTCCGACTATAATATCATCCTAACACTTTAAACATTATCTGATCAGTGCTATATGATAGAAATAAAATGAAATCCCATGTGTACTTTTAAGCTTTCTAGTAACCATGTTAAAGAAATTGAAAATTAGTTTTTAATACTTGAACCCAGGATACCAAAATATTATATGTAAAATGTCAGCTTTTCATAATGAACCATACTGAATAAACTTTATGATCACAAAACATTTTGCTTCAGAGTAGACACATCTTATGACTACTCCATTGGACAACACTGATCTGTCGTTGTGGTGAAACTTTATCTTCATTAAAGCTACAGAATTTACTAATCTCCGTTGGTGAATTTAATCTCTCAAATAATCACCTTAAAACAGGCCAACATATAAAGTGAGTTACAATGACTGTACAGGTCATCTCAGAGTCAAAGTGACTGGATTTACTTTTAATGTAAAAAGAAAAATTGGATTGCAAACCTCTGTTTATACATTGAATTTAGAAGATACTTTCCATAAAAATACCAAGGCAACAGGATTGATATTATCGATGACCTCTAATTTATTGAGGCCTCTCTGTTGCCAAGAAGAAAACAATATAAGATAAATTTCCATCAAGTTGACTGTGGAAGCTGTAATTGTTAACTGGTTTTGAAGGCAGGGACCCAGAGACTTTATTTTTGTGCACCTATGAGTGGCTCTGAGGGTGTATTAAAAATGGGGACTGGCTGTCTTTGGAGAAGATTCCTGAGGTCCCAGAAAAGATAGGCAGAGTAGGAAAAGAGAGACTTAGAGAGTATTCCTGCACACAATCTCTGTGGTTGATCATATAAGGTTTATTATATAGCTGCCTAATGTGGTACATCATACATACAATGCAAAAGGAAAATTTAATTTCATATTCTTAGGTTACTAACACTATTTAAACAGGCTTCTGAAATATCAAGTCATAAGATTTAATGATTCAGGCTTATTTTGATTAACATTTCTATGTTGTTATACCTATTTAGTGCTGTTTTTTGATGTATCCTCATTAATTGTTTACTGGAATAAATTGAGTATTATGTTAACCCAAAGGGAAGCATTGCCAAAACAGACTCCTACTCAGAACTGTACTTTAAGGAAATGGAGCAGATTCTTTTCCCGAGAATCCTGAAACCATCAGACCACCCTCTTCTCCTTTATAAGATGTTTCTATACAGGTTAGCAGAGTAGTTTTGGATCATGTAGAAAGAGCACTGTTTGGGAAGAAGTGGGTTCAGATGAAGACCTGCCTCATTGTCTGTTCTGTGGACTAAGTAAGAAAAAGTGCTTACAAGTCAGTGAATTAGCCAATTTGGCCCTGTCCCTGTAAATGAAGAAATTAGAGGTTTATCATGAAAGATAATTTCTCAATAATACTCTTTCCCGTGTTTCTCTGATTAGGTGTAATCTACAGACCTGCTATTAACTTTTCCTTTTCGAGGTTGTTTTTATGGTGCTGGGAACTGGGCCCAGGGCCTCACATATGTCAGGCAAGTACCTTACCAATGAACTACATCCCCGTCTTATTTTAAAAGTTTGAGACAGAGTCTCACTTAATTGCCCAGGCTTGACTCCTGTCTGAGCTTCTTTAATTACTAGGATTATATGTGTGTAACATCATGCCTGGCTTTTTCCACATTTTAAAATAAATTATTTCTTAAATAATTGATTTTTAGAGCCACGGAGGAGTACTTTCCCCAGATGTTTTCTATTTTCTTACAACTATTCACAGCACTCATAGCCTTAAGGAAAGATGTCGAAAGGACTGTCTATGCTTACTGCTATTTTTCTCCACCTTCACTAGCTCCTGCTGTCCGATTGTACTTCTTGTCACTACATTTTTGCTATCACAAAATTCCTCTGTGGATTGCAGTAGCTCCCTCCATGTGCGGTTACCTTTAAATTATATTTCTGGCAGAGGTTCCACTTGAACTCACATAAAGCTCAATCTCCAGTGGGACTGGCCAGTTCTGACCTTCTTTCCTGAGTAACAGACCCACATTTCTAAATTGTTGCTGGACATGGAGTATATGAAAACGTCCGAGTGAATTTCGTTATCCTCTCTTCAGGCCCTTTATAGCAAAAGGCTTCCTCATCCATTTTCTTGTTTGACGGTTTTGATACATAACTAGTCACATGATCTGAAACTGCTTCTCCTCCTGCTTCAAGTTCAGTGAGTTAATGGATCCTCTCAGTTTCTCCAAAACACACCTCTCATTTTATTTCCCTTCTCCAGTTCTGGTGTCACGCCTGTTCAGTTTAACATTTTTTATAAATTCAAGCAGTACCCTTTATTATTATATACACATCTCAGATTTTCTTTCCATTAAAATTAAAATAGCTTTATTCATTTAAGATCTATGATACTTATGAATTCCAATTCTTTTATATCTTATTAGTGGGTTACCTCACTGTTAAATATTAAGCTTATTAAAATTCTATTTATTCTTAAAAAATACTGGTCAAATACCCTATCATTTATTTATAAGGCCTTACTCTCTACCACCTCCATTCTTTTTCTTTCTTTTGCCAGTGGAATTCCTTTTTTATTTTCTAGGTTGTATCTAATTCTATATTCTTTTGTTAATACAGCTTTCATTTAAGTTAGTGTGTTTGTTTTTTGCAGCATATTATAAATCTAATAAAGACAGACATTTTGTCATATCTGTGTTTTTATCTCTGATAACAGCAGTATTACTTAGTAAGTGTTTAATTTGTGATATGAGGGACAGAAAAACACCCTCTCTTTTCCACTGCTGAGTTTGGATCTAATAGTGAGCTAAAACCAGGCACCAGACAAGTTGCAGATAATTGTCACCATAAATACAACAAACAAGTTTTGAATCTGTGTTTTGGGGTCTGCAGGGTTGCTATAACTCACCTCAAAATTAGCCAGTTAACTGAAATGCAAGATGCTTCTTACACAAGGTCAGGCCTCCCCTCTCATGGGTGCTTTTCAAGTTTGCTTGCTGTGGTATTTACTTTTATTAGACAGCTTGATTTGAAAGCAGACTCCAGAATGGGCCAAACCATCTCTGCTTGATTCTTTAGTACAAAATCACCCATTATTACATGCACCATTGTTCCTTGATTGTGGCGCAGTAAAGGAAGGTGTTACGTGAATGAGTTTCCTTCCATGTGGAAACAGGAACCAAAGGGAAAGGAAGTTCTTATCTAAAAATCAAATATAAATCTGAAATAAGTGTCACAAATCTTGTTTCAAAGTACAAGCACCAGTATTAATTAAAATAAGTGAAACAATTTATAACGGTATTGAGAGAGATTCTTATGAGAGAATATGAGTAAAGAAAATACACAAAAACATACAATGCATAATCAGTTACATTATTTAATTTGGCTTTGTTATAATTCCTTGAATATTTTGAGTTATATTTATGGAATTAATAACTTCTATATAATTCCCTCTTTTAGATAATCATACTATTAGCCTTGAACTGCCAAGAAATATTCACAAATCAAAGATGTGTGCATATGCAAGTATTGATTACATATCTAACACTCATTTTTCTGTAAGGTTTATCAGTGGTAAAGAGGAAAGCTACACTCTAAGTCAACTGATTACAAAGACCTGTGAATTCTAATTCTTTTATATTTCATCAGTGGGTTCCCTCACTATTAACTTCATATTTAAGATTCTCATTTCTTACCTTGATTCCCACAAAACCCACTTTTCCCTACTAACTGCTTAAACATTTTCCAATATTATTGAGCCAATAGATATTCCTAATATTAATGCGTGTAGAATACCTGTTATTAAGGTCCTGAAAATTTACTAAGAATGTAATTTATGGGTACTCTGGCTTGAAAAAGAAATCAGAAAGGGCTACTTTAGTTCAACTTCATGATGAAAATCTGTCACATAACCTGACAAGTTACCTTCAGTATGAAAATAGAAGTTGAGGTGAAAACACTTTCTATTTCTTGGTAAATGGAGAGGAGAGGGAAGAAGATGGGAAAGATCCTAATTTTGGTCCTTCTGTATAATAGGAAAAGATTTGGACACATTTTAAAAACATAAAAATAATGCTAGTATATTAAAAACTCATTAATATATGATGTAAAAAACCTTAAGTGATACCAATTTTTAGGTCAAAAATAGGGTGTAAATTGATCCTACTCTTATGTCCATTTTATGAAGGAAAACATTTTTGAATTTGATAATTTATATCAGCATATTCAGAAGGACTCGAGTGTAAAAGGATACCTGTGTACTGCTAAATATTTCTCCAGAAGTTGCCTTTCGCTAGTTTGCATTCCCAGCCGCTTGTTCCCTAATGCACACCTTTGTCGTCCATAGCTTCCCCTGCATGTTTCATAATTAGCTTTTTTTCTTTAACTTTTTTTTCTTTATTTCTATGTTTAAATAAACACAAGGACTGGAATTTTGCCTCAGGAAGCAAGGTTACTAATAATCTTGGCAAATTAAAATTATCTTAGGGAAAAAAATTGTCTACTTTTATGTTTTCAATTCAGAAGTTTTAATTTGTCTGAATGTAAATTTTTGGAGAAAACACTGTAGTTGTTACTGTTTTTCACTTATCTTAGAAACGTTCGACTCTATCCATGGAACAAAGCCACTAAATTGAAAAGAAATATATGAAAGCATTCACATCGAATCAACTCATTTTACTACTTTAAATAATTAATTTAAAATTAATGGCTAGTGTTTGTAGTTTAACAGACATGTAAGAGACCATGCCACATAATTTCTTTTTTTCTCCCATTCTGCTGTTGAATATCTTCTCTTGCTTCATGTCTTTCTTAAAGTCTGAATTAAGAATAAAAGCTCCTGGAGGCATTTGCTGGCCAGAGACGGCCCGTCCACATACTGACAGCTCAGTTTTGCCATCTGACTGAGTAAATCCAGGGAACCACCGTATTGTGGCCGTAGAGAGTACTTAAACTTTGAAATACACCCTTTTGTGTAAAAGGTCCTTGGTACATACAAGAAAAACAGTATTTAGAAATTATCCTGCTAAAATATTCTTGCCTAATATGTAAAATTTTCTAGGCCTGGCCTGGTCAGTTTCCACTTTAAGCACTGGCTGGTTCTTAAACTTACTTTCCTCAAGGATAAAGGAGATTTGTAAGGATGCATCTTCATTATTTAGTTATATTAGTATGTTTGTGATTATATGGATGTGTGTATACACACAGGCATTCTTAAAAGACAGACGATTAATACCTCATAGATTCAAAACGTCCTCCTGTGTAATTTTTCTCTGTCCACTTGGAAGTTTACAGGTTTTATTTCCTGACAGCATAACTTATCTTTCTAAGCTTGTGAAACAAAGATTAAATTATAGAGCAAAGAATGAACACTTTGCCTTTCGAGGGCATTATTCCAGTCCTGTTGTTCCATATAGTCTTTTATTTTAAGAGTTACTAAATGTCCTGTTTTTTCCTGTCTTGTTCACTGGGCAAACAGGGGTAGATGGTCCCCCTCCCTAGATAGGAGACGACCTCCTAGCCCCAGGATTCAAATCCAGCATGCGTCTCCGGAGAATGACAGGTACTAGTCCCTTCCTCTCAGACAAGAGGCTTCTAGAAACCAGTAGGCCACCTTGTAAAGGGTAATCAAGAGAAACGTTGCCTCTGCCATGCTCCCCATCAGGAGCCAGCCCCCCACGGGTGGAAATTCCATTGGTAATCACACTCAGCTCTGCAAAGCACCTCAGAATATTTACTGAGATGAAAGCAGCAGAGGGAATTCTAGCGTTGGGAACCTGTAAAAGAGTTCCACTTGGGTGCAAACTTACCTCAGTGCTTTGAATTTCTAGAAACATATTCATGTATTGTTTTTGTTTACAGGTGAATAAATAAAAAATTCTCAGGTGCTTTAGAGTATACTAACATCTATCACAGAGGATGGTCTTGGTTATACTGCATCATTTGATGGTTTAATCTTGTCATGCCCTGTTGCTACATAAGTTTATCAATATGCAGTTTAGGCTTTGTAGTATATGAAAAAATGCCGGGTGTAAAATAGGACATATGATTCTTTGAGTATACTTCATGTGTACTGGGACTCGAACTAAATAGTGTCAAGTGTCGGGGTCAGTCTACAAGGTAGGTTTTTAAAAATGACATCAGTGGTTTAAATCCACTTCATGATGGTCTATAAAAAGTGCCACACTATGTACCCTCCATTGCTTTATTATTCTTTTCATTTTATATTTAAATTCTATTCCCCTGTTGTGTACTGTTTGTTAGATATTGTTTTAATCTTTAAATTTATTTCTTGACTGGTCACAAAAGGGTTTGAGGTGTCTAAAACGCTTTTTTTTCAGCAGACATTCAATGACAACATTAGTAGTATTTAGTAAATAAGTAGATGTCATTTCTCTGTGAAACAGCTAGTTATATGAGTGTGCAGGTTCTTTGTTAAGGATGTGTGCTTGCACCAGAGTCATTATGGTCCTTGCAAAGATTACATAATTTATTTTCTGTAATTTTATACAGTCAAGATTTCAAATTTTTAGAAAAAAACTAAACACTATCACTAAGAAGAATTTTAATGTGATTTTACAAATGTTTGGAAATATCATGAATTATGGTCTTTCACATTTGTAAAATACATGTACATTTTAAATAATTTATATTAGGTAAAAGTTTCAAAATGTTTTACAGTGATTTTATTTCTAAAACATTTACTTCTTAATAAATTTATATTTTTACATTTTAAATTTAAAATTAATTACCTCTACTACTATCTGATTTTAGGTTAGAGTTCATGGGACTAAAGAATTAGTAAAATCTTTTATCCAAAAATTATTATAAGTGTAAAATAAGTTTCAGTAAGTATATGACTTAATTAAGTAAACTTTCAAGCTCTACATTGCTGGTCATTCATTCAGTGAATAATGTTTGTAGCCTTAATATATGCATCATTTCAATAGCTGATGTCAAAGTCTTGACAGTGAAAGAACTTAGAATTACCCTTTACCAATGATAATTCCAGAATGTCTTTGGATTTATTCTAAAAAATTTGATTATATGATTGATTAGAAGACTGATTTTAATGGATATGGATGTAATTTTATCTGGACATTAGTTAAATCAGACCAAATAAATGATTCAGTTTTTATATATAGAAGAATAAGATGTCATTTCATGCCATAGGAATTATGTTGAATTTTTAGTTTGGGCTCATTCAGACACACACACACACACACACACACACACACACACACACACACACCTTGCAAAGAAAGGTTTTTTAGGATTAGATTAATAAGGGAAACACTACATAAAATTTCTAGAATATGTCTTTGGCTTTTTCATGAAAACTTATTGGTAAACAAATTCCATAGTTAACCAGTAGAAACACATTAAAATGACTTGATACTGTAACTTATTATTGTGAACATAGGAAAAAAATTTGCAATTAACTTATTAAGTGACAAGAATATATACCCGTAAAAATGTGAAGCTACTGTGAATTGTTGCCCTGTCCCCCCGTCATGTGACAAAGCCTAATGGACACTTGGGTGTCACCTCCCCACAGCTCACGTAGATCCTTCTCCCAGTTTCCAAAGGAAATGAGCATGGATCAGAGTTGGGGACAGTGACTATCAGGACCTCAGAGTTAGATGACAATTTATGAAGTCAGCATCACATTTCTTTTGAAAATAATATTGAAAAACATAAAGTAATGTGTTGCTTAGGAAATTGTTAAAATAAGTCAGAAATGCATAGTTGCTTTATTTTCCCAAAGTGTATGTGTGTCCAGAATTTGCAACCAGTTTAAAAATATTCATCTGTAATATAATTTAATTTCCATAGTAATCACTCTTGATACTGTGGCAAATGATACTAGGAAATTATTTTGAATTATATAAAAATTGATATTTTGATAAGTCTTATATCTAGGTTTTTCTAGATATAAGAATATTTTTGGAAGTCTTAGGATTTTTCAAACAATGATAAAAAGTACATAATGATCATGAATGTTTCTGATTTTAAAATTATGAAAATTTTCTTACAGTTTCACTATTGAGAGTGGTAAAACTTCAAAATCATTCCAACAAAATTTCTCTTTGCAAGTAGAACTATTTTAAAATGCAACATTAACTTTTATGAGCCATATGTATATAATTCTATGAGTCTTAATAAAACTCATATGTAGTTGTGTATAAAAATTAATCAAAATTTACAAGTAGCCATTCTGAAGAAGAATGTATTTGAGTTTGTTGTTGAATTATCAAGGGAGTGAGTTTGATGCTCAGTTAATTGTTCATGTGTAACTATGAAAAACATTATTATTATCAAGTTCAACTTTAAACTATTTTCATAAATTGTACCAAAATGTAGTATTTATACTTAATATATTTTGAATTATATTTTCACATGTAAAATTACTAATTCCGATGTTGTGAGTGAGAATAATTTTGCATCAACATCCATGATAGTTTTAAGAGTGCTGAGCTGGGGATGTAGCTCAGTGGTTCTGGCATCTGCCTGGCAAGCACAAGGTCCTGAGTTCAATCCGGGTACCACATACCACCGTGCAGGGTGTGGTGGCTCATGCCTGTAATCTCAGCACTCCAAAGGTAGAGGTAGGAGGATTGCAGTGATTTCAAGGCTGGCCTGGGCTACATAGTGAGTTTGGGGTCAGCCCGAACTACAAAGTGAGACACTGTCTCAAAAAAACTAAAAAAAAATAATTACTATTTGACAGCATAACTCAAATGATGAAAATATTTGAAAAAAAAAGTCAAGATTTTATTCAAGTATGTGAAAATCCATAGGTCTTAAGATTAACTCTAAAGTGTTTCCATAAAGTAATTTTATTTTTGGGGGAAATAAACAAATTCGTGTAGTTTTCCATAGCTCTTACTTGGCAGCATCTACTTATCTGTAAAAATCCTTGATTAAGAATAAATAGATTCTTTCAATATAAAATCAATTAATATGACTTCTTCATTGAAAATATTTATAAATAAACAAAATTGCCCACTTTTTCACTTCCAGAATTCATAGCAATTGTTACACACACACATCCCTCATGTATAGACATTTGAATGTTAAGCAACAGAAGTTATTATTGTGCTTTTCACAAATGCTTTATTTGAGTGAATGAAAGGTACACAGGTACTGAAATACTTACTGAATCTGTTTAGTGGCCAAAGCAGTATATAAAAATATCAGTAATATAGAAGAAGGTGTTGCCTAGTTCACTGCATATGACCACTTCTTTTATACAATGATTCTATTTAAATTTCTTTTTTCTTCCCAGACATATGAGGTAATAAGATGACAAATACTTGTATTCTACGTTAAGACAATATAACCCACCTGACTACTCATCCAGCACACACAGAGATATATTCTTATATCAGTGTTCTGACTCAGTGAAATCACCAGGTGTGATAGATTTTTATTACATATTTCCTAAAGCAGAATGTATTATACTTTCCTTTGTTAAAATAATCTTAAATAATCTTACTGTGTTCAAATATTAATTTTATGATTTAATAGAAGTGTAATGTCTTCAGACAAGCTTTAGTTATTAAGATCTTCAGAAAACTGCATTGACATTAGTTACTGAAGAGAAAAAGGAAGTAGCACAGAAATACATTCTGGTAAATACCTCTCTTTTGATTAGTACATTTAAAAAGTATTCACACAAATTAACAGAAAGAATATTTTATAGTGGAACTTCAAAAAAGTGAGGTATAATTTGAATTCCCTAGTTTTCTGATTGTTGCTTTGGTTTCAATCTAAGAATGTCTGCCAGCCTAGGTAAGTCACAGGCATTTTTGGGGGATGAACTTTCCTTCTCTGTACATTTTATAGCTGGACCACCTGGACTCCAGCATCACTTAAGACTGTTATTGAGTCTGTGTTGGCCTATTGTGTGATGATACAATGTATATGCGACCCATAGTGACTGGCGGTTTATTATGTTCAAAGCAAGAAATGGGCAGGGTATATGTGTCGATCAACTAATAAATGCTTAAAAGACTGTGCTAGTGCATGTACACAACGCAATGCTATTTAGCCATAGAAAAATAAAATTTTGTTATTTGTGACAATAGTTAATTATCTGACAGATTCTTACTGAGCACATTTTCAATACTGTGCCCTAAATGATAACCCAAATAGATGGAGTTCCAGATCACAGAAAGTACAGAGGTATAATACAAGCAATCCACAAAGATAGTTAATTTCACTGTGATCAATTTTGTGATCACAAAATTGATCAATAATTTTGAGAGTATAGTGTATGAATATAGATGGATTATTGCAAACTTTAAAAAAATATCTCTTGAGCATCCATTTAATCCAAGAGATAGTTGTGCTTAAAACAGTTATTTGTAGCTGTGATTTAGGATGAAGTATAGAAAAAATGTTAGAATTTTTCGTGTTTTATTTTTTCTTCATTCTGAATTTTGACAATCAAGTGTGTATCACTTTAGCTGTGTTTGAGGATTCTTTTAAGTCATTAGAACACATTTACTTTGTAGTAATCTTTACAAGACTATAATAAAACTTTAAATGGCATTAGAAGATAAACAGATTGAAAAGAAAAGAAGAGGGTAGATGTGTGATCTATGCATGAATATTTTTCATTCAGCTGTGTAGCATGGACAGTGAGTTTCATATTCTTATTGATAACTGAGAGTCTTTGCATTTGAGGAAAATAATCATTTAAAACTATACTTTTATAGCACCACTTACTAGTTCCAAGTAATGCTGAAACTGCTACAATCCCAGATTTGTGTAGTCCTCCAAGAACTGCAAATAGTGCTCCACAATATTGAAACATTTAGAATCAGAACTTCTGTGAGGCAGAAGCATTATTACTGACTGTAGGGGACAAGAAACTGAGCAACAAAAATTAAGTTGACCAAAGTCCCCATTCAGCTGGTCCCAGAGTTGCCGTTAAATTCACTGTGGCTCGGAAATCCGTGCTCTTGGCCAGTGCACTCCTGAGATGCGGGGTGCTGATGTTGTCATTCCCTTTCACAGCCTCACTTCATTTCTAGTTTGTGTGTTAATAGAGCACATTAGTTAACCCCTCCAGGCCTCAGTCCTGCATTCTCAAAAGTTTGATTTACTTTGCATTGGCCAGATAGATGAGCTAATGCACGTAAAGAAGCGCAGAGGAAGCTTTGTGGTAGGTGCTGTTAACGTCATCCACCACTGCACTCCTCATCAGTCTAGAGTGAGTGCATGGATATTTAGATGAGAAGAGGAAGAACAGTTTGAAAATCTCCACAGGTTTTGGAGGAAGCAAAATCCCAATTATGTCTAGAGTACCTGCCAGAGATAGGAAAAAGGCAGGTTGTAAAATATGCCTGAGAACCCTGGCGTGGTGCAGAAGTTATAAGTCCCTCTGAATAGAGGCTGCCTGGCCTCCTTACTGTTCCTGGAACTCAAAAGCAAATACTTTCCTGAGGGAATACTCCATGCTGTTTCCCATGCCTGTGGTCCTCTTTCCCTAGATACACACATAGCCAACTTCCGCAACTTAAATTTCTGTAAAATGTCACCATGTCAGTTGTCCTTTCCTGCCTGTCCTAATTAAAAACTGAACTTGCACTTATCCCAGCCTGCTCCACACTTCTTAACCATTTGCACTAGTTCACGTCTTTGTGGTGATCGTCCATCACCTCTCACACTGTACAGTGCTCTTGAGTGAGATTCTTTCTGTTGTCTTCTTTTTTGCTTTCCACTAGTAAACTGAGCTGTTTGCAGGTGGAGCTCTGTGTCTGTTCTGTTCACAGATACTGGAGGCTCATAGAACAGTGCCTGGCACACACACTCCTGCAGCAAGTGTTTGATGTGTGAATGGAAGAGTAAATAATCTTTACTGAACATGAGCTGCAAAGTCTCCCTGAAGCTCCATTCTCATCTGTTTCCTGTACTTAAGATGGGAAAAGAAACATGTTTTTCCTAAGCAGTTGTTTGAGCCACTGTTGGGACCAAGGATAAGTCAATCAGAGTGATACACTGATTTCCAGTTTGAGCTCAGCTGCCTCCCAAGCTTACAGACCAGCTTGTGCTGTCTGTCTGCCCCCTTCCTGTGCATTGTCATGTTCATACCTTCCTTGCCTGGGCATCGGGAATGGGGCCTCCATCTTGCACTGTTATTAGTTACATGCTATCTCTTCTCTGTTCTCCCACCCACCATCCCTCTCCTGAGCAATAAAGTCATCTTCCTTCATTAGGGCTTCCCAGGCTGGTCCCAGGTTTCATCTCTTCCCCAGCAAGGGTGCAGCCATGGGATGCCCTCCAGCATTTCCTCCTCCACTCCCTTTTCTGGGAGGTCCATGGGATTCCGACAGACTTGTCTTCCCAGTACATTACTCTCAAAGTGACCATACCCGAGCCTGTTCCCTTGTCTGTGAAATGCAGTAAGTGAAGATGAAGCTTTTTAAGGATCACCATAAGGTCAAGACCAGCCTGAACTATCCGACCAAGTGAGACCTTGTTTCAAAAGAACAAACAAGCGAGTAGGATGGTCCCAGGCACTAAATAAATCAGGGCGTGGTGTAGAGTTGTCCTTCAGTATACCAAACACCATTTTCTCCAACTAGGAAGGGAATGTGCTGAGAGATTATTCCTCTCTCTCTCATATTTTTTTAATCTCAGAAGAAGGCTGTCAGAGTCAAAGGAGGCAGAAGAATGCACAGCTGAACCCTACATCAGAGAAGATAATATAGGTTTCTGGAGGAGATGAGAGAGAAGAGGTTGGCCAGGAACTCTGTATTTCTCGAGAGAGAAGACTTGGCAATGTTTTGATTTGTGTTTCTAAGGTCTATAGGTATCCACATATAATGGACATTTAGTTAGGATGTCCATCCATCATTAATAAGTAAAGATGGACATTTGTCTCAGTATTGTTAGAAGGAAGAGATATCAGGAAAGAAAACAAACGTGAATAGTGCAAGGCTAAAAGTCCATATAAAATATGCACTCTTATGGTTTATTTCAAGGTATGTGTTTCTAGAACATAATAGTTTATATTACTTTATATCTTATATATAGTCATCCTGTGGATAAATATGTGAGATGATGGATCATTCAGTTTATTCCATTATAGCAACAATTTTTCTACATAGATACATTTTATAATATTGTAGGTCTGAAATGTACATAACAAAGTTGTTGAATATATATATATATATATATATATATATATATATATGGATACATATATATACATGTATATATGTGCAGACATTTCCAGTAAATAGACTGGCTTGGAGCATTAAACCATATATATATATATGTATATGTGTGTATATATATATGTATATATATATATGTAATTTCTATGAGAAAATACATTTTAAATTACAAATGTTGAGCATATATATGTATGTGTGTGTGTACTTTTAGACTGTAAATTGAGAATTTTATGAATTGATTGTGACATGTAAAAGCTTTAGAACACTACATCATTACCAAAGTTTCTTTCTCATAATTAACAACATAACTTTAATGATTTGAATACTATCACTTATGTTGTCATCTTTCACCATAGCATTATTTTTTCTCATCATAAATTTTGTTGATTAGGAAACTGTTACAACATAAGTTTCAGCTCTTAAAAGTAAAAAGAGCTGGATGTGGTAGTGCACAGCTGTAATCCCAGCACTCAGTAGACTGAGACAGGAGGATCCCGAAGAATTTGAGGCCTTCCTACTCAACACAGTAACTTAAAGGCCAGCCTGAGATAGATGGCACAACTTGGTATTCCTCAAGTTCTTTAATGAAACAGAGATCATTCCCAAAGTCATTCCTGGAAGCCAACATTACCTTGATTCTAAAACCAAAGACCCCACCAAAATAGAGCAATAAAACAATCTCTCTAAAAATTATGTGATCATCCCAAGAGACAGAGAAAAAGCCTTTGACAAAACCAGTGTTCTTTTATGCTAACAAAAATGGAGAGAATAGGTATAGAATATCTCAATCTGATAAAAGCTATTTAAGATAAACCTACTGCCAGCATCATAGTATATTAAGAAAACCCTGAAGACTCCCTCTAAAACTTTCTCTCTAAAATCAGGAAAAAGACAAAGATGACCACTATCTCCACTTCTGTTCAACAGAGTACTTGAAAAATTAGCAAGAGCAATTAGGCAAGAAAAAATAAAAGGGAAAGGAAGAAATCTGATTGTCATTATTTGCACATGACAGGATCCTGTACATAGAAAGCTCCCCACAGTCCACTACAAATATCTTAGAATTAATAACCAAATTCATTAATGTACCAGGATGCAGGGTTAACATGAAAAAATCAGTGGCATTTTTGTACACTAATAATGAGTCCACTGAGAAAGAAATTAGGAAAGAATACCATTCATAATACCACCAACAAAAATACTTAGGAATTAACCTGCAGAAGTGAAAGATCTCTACAACAAAAACTATAGTACTCTGAAAAATAAAATCAGAAAGGACAAAAAAAATGGAAAGATATACATTACATGGGTGGACAGAATGAATCCAGTCAAAGTAGCCATACTTCCAAAATTGATATAAAATTTTCATGCAATCCCAGTCAAAATAACAGCAGCATTCTTTGCAGAACTGGAGAAGACAATCCTAAAATTCATATGGAAATGTAAGAACCCTAGAATAGCCAAAGCAGTCCTTTGTAACCAGTGCAAAACAGGAATCATCACTACTACAGACCAACTGATTTAAGAGCTACACTGGTAAAAAAAACAAGATGGTGGTATTGGTACAAAACAGGCACGCAACAGAGAAATGATAACTTCTTTGACAATTAGTGTTGGGAAAACTGGTTATCCACATGAAAAGATCTTATCTAGACCCATATCAACCACCATCCACTAAACTAAAATCAAAATGGATTGAAGAACTAAATGTTAAAACAGACACTTAACTTGTGAAAGATACGTTTGATGGGTGATATTCTTGAAGACAGAGGCACAGGCAAGGACTTTCTGAATGGAACCCCAGTTGCACAGGAAATAGTACCAAGAATCAACAAATGTGATCATTCCAAATGAAAAGGCTCTGTATAGCATAAGAAATAACCAACAGAGCAAAAAGACAGCTGACAGAATGGGAGCGATATTTTGGCAGGTGTTTATCAGAGGGCTAACCTCTAGAATATATAAAGAACTGAAATAAATTATATCCCCTAAAATAAAAGACCCAATCAAACAATGGGCAAATGAAATGAATACACATTTCAAAGAAGTGCACATGACCAATAAAAACATGGAGAATTGCTTAACATTCCTGACCTCTAGAGAAATGCAAATTAAAACAATGAAATTCTTCTCATCCATAATGGCTATTGTCAAAAAATCATGTAGCAACAAATGCTAGAGAGGCTGTGGGAGAAAACAGGATCCGTTTCACCCTAATGGTGGGAATATAAAGTACAATCACTAGGGAAATAATAACGGAGATAACTTAAAAAACTAAAACTAGAAATTCCATTCGACCCAGGTAATATAGGTATCGTCTGAAAGAGTTAAAGTTGTTATAGATTTATATGCATACCCATGTTTATAGCAGCACAGTTCATACTAGCTAAATCTTGGAAGTGGCCTATTTGCACACAAATAGATGAAAGGATAAACAAAACATGGCATTTATACAGTGGTATTTACCCTGTGCCATCAAGAAGGATAAACTTGAATCATTTGTCGGAACATGAATGTGCCTTGAAACCATAATGTTAAGCAAAATATCAGTCACACAAGCTTAGATATTATTTGATTTCTGTTACATGAGAAACCTCTAAAAGTAAAAAGCAAAATGAAAGGTAAGATAATAGACGTGGGGAGGTAGATCTTTTTTAAAGGGGAAGGGTATAAAAGAGGGAGGGGCCGAAAGGGAGTGGTGAAAGGAATTAAAATGTGTTATGTACTTGTATGTACCAACTCCACACCACGACTGTCAACATTATGTACTGCAAGTATAGTAATAAAAAAATAGTTCTGATTAAGGAGAAGTCCCTTTTGGCTGTTGCTATCCCCTCTAAGTAATAAATGAATAAGTACATAAATAATAAACTTCACTTCCCTCCATGTGGCCTTTCAGCATTAATCCATTAGCCACATCACATCACCATCGTTACCTTTCATCATTGAGTCTGTGTCTGTGAGGAGAGGCAAGAGTTCCTCAGCTGGAGACTTAGGTCTTGCTTGAGACACACTTGTCTGGAGTAATAAGTTGTCACTGCTCCTGTCTCCTGTCGGCAACTCATGTCTTCTGCCAACACCAGTTCTGATTTTTTTTTTTATTTTGAAAAGTACTGATTGACGTTATCATTTAAGTAAGATAGTTGTCATTTTTTCATGTCATTTTTTATCATTGTATGGCTGTTACTGTAGCTTTATTCATCATATATTTTGTATTTCTTTAACATTTCATTTCACAGGCACTCCAGAAAGTCTGAAAGATCTAGCATCCAAAAACAGACTAGAAAAGGCACAACCTCTGATGCAGAAAGGTAGGCTTGGTGTTGTGCTGTGCTGCTGTCTCCCTTGCTGGTGGACCCAGGGGCACTGTTTACGGGTCCGTGTGAACTATCCTGCCTATGTCTTATTGAATACTAGTCCAGGAGCCGCATTGAGCAGGGCAGTTTGAAAGCAGCCTTTAAATCTTAGGGCTAAAAAAATCACATGTTAATGTTCATAATGGTTTTGATTATGAATGAGGATTAAGTCAATAGTTAATGTTAGAATTTTAATAGTTTATTTCTGATGTTATATTAAATGTTCCCCATGCGTATAGTACCTGCAATATGCAAATATTTTGAGAGGCAGGCATTTACTGAATAAACTCATAATCTTGCTCCTCTTTTAAAATTTCTACAAATGACTATTTTGAAAATTCTGCTTGTGTTTTACTGCTATACATCTATGCTGAGTTAATGTAAAAATTAAAAGGAAATAATGACCTTTTGTTTTCAGTTCATCCTGTTGCACAGAATTTTTTAGTATTTTTAGGTCCATGACATTAAAAATTTTTTAACAGAGCTGGATAAAAAACACCTCAAAGGTTCAGTTTTCATGGACTCATTCATGTTTTCATTTATCTGACACTCTGAGTGTGTGTTTGAGAACATGAGTACCCATGGGTGAAGGTCGTAGCTCTTGTTGTAGATGTGTCTCAGGACATCAGAAGGGAAAGGCAGGGTCATGGTGCAATTGGAGGACACTGCAGAGATGGCTGAGATGGCACTGCGGCCATTAGATAAGAGTACACGTGAGGGGTGGACAACCGTATTCCACTAGTCGGGACGATGTGCAAAAACACTAACACTTAGTATAGATCCTTGAGTTTGGAGAAACCATACCCATTTGGGGATGGAGGATTAAATACAAGGGAGGGGGAAGGGGCTAAAAATAAAAACTGAACACGTGCTGAGAGATTAAAGGAATGACATGACTCTGGTATACTGATGCTTGATGATGCATCTCAACTTCCTTATGAGCTATTGGTACGCTTTAAATACAATTGGTTTTGAGTTCCAGAATTGAGGTCACTTTGACATTTTGGAAGGTGGATTGAAAATGCAAGGATAGATGCTTAGCTAGGCTGTCACCATAGGCTTGGTCAAGGTGGAATCTGTACAGTTTAGCAGTTCAGTAAATCAACAAATGTTGCCAAGTTTAAGAAACAAAATAGTGACGCCAACAAAGTGAATCTTCCCATCAGACACTAACCACTGAGTTGAAATCTGAAAAATGTGTAAATCTGAGACATGCCGAGGAATATGGATAAAAGATAGACTTAATCCCCAGCCAGTGACCCATGGAAATGCTATTTATATAATTTCCAACAGAATAAGGATCTAGGGAATTCAAAACAGTGTTGCATAGAAAAAAATAATTGGAGAAATAATGTGATGGTAATAAAAAAAGGAAAAGCCTATATATATATATAGGGGTGGAGGGGTTGTAGGGTGGATAGGGCAATGGGAGAAAAATGAGAATTAAGTCATATCATGTATACTGGTACAAATTCTCAATGCTGAAAGTGACTAGGATGTGTATTTATAATGTACCAATAAAGATTTGAATTTAAAAAAAATAATTTGAATTTTAGGAAGGAAATGAAGCATAAAATTCTAGCAGGATATAGAGGATAGATAGTAATAAAATCCTACTGATTGTTATTTTTGTTTTCACATTATTTAATCTCACCTAAAATTCTAATCTTTTATATGTGTAGTTTTGATTATTATAATGAAAACTCTTCATTGTTTTTTATCAGAATATAGATTATATGCCCAGTTTTCAAGTGGATTATGATAAGTAGTAACAAGTTGTTCTGGATTTTCTAGATTGCATTAGCTCTCATTTCTGTAGGAGATATTTTGAGTTGACATCTAGCTACCAGTAAAGTGAGGACTCAATTTGAATATTTGCTTATTGATTCGTGGGTGAGGATCAAACCCAGGGCCTGATAATGTTTGGTAGACATTTATTCCTCCACTTAGCTACACCCCAACCAGACATTGATTTTTCGGGGTTTTTTCTGTGGTACTGGATATCAAACTCAGGACCTTGCGCTTGCCAGGCAGGCCTGGCACCACTGAGCTACATCTCCAGCCTCTGGACATTGACTCTTGATGTGTTACGCAGTCATGCTTTGGCTTCTGAGAAATAAAGATTTTAAAGGTCCATTGTAGCCCACAACATGAGGAATGGACTCATGGGAAAATATTCAGAAAGTTCTACTTGTAAACAGAAGACTACTGTCTTCTCTGCCTAACCTTTCAAAGCAGTGCTGGGTGTTCCGTGGGGAACCTGCTAGTATGATGAAAGTCAGGCCTTCTCCGTTCGTATGAACCCAGCTGGAGAACTGCTAACCTAGTTCCTGGATTTGATTCCAGGGACTTGCCTTCCTTTGGAACCTAAGTTCTGCATGCTAACTGTGGGCTACTTTTTAATTTTTTTTGGAAGTATTTAGAAGTATTTCAATGTGCATTTCTATGTTATACTGTTGCTGTTAGAGGATGTTCTGGCCCATACAGAACCATCACAGGAAGAAGCATCTTGAAGACTTGACTTGAAAAACCCATGAAATGTCCATCGTTTGTCAGGTCATTTGAAATCTAGCACCATATTTTTCAGCTTCAAGAGAAACAATTCACTACATGTCCACTTGTAACAAAGAAATGTCTGGCTGAGGATGTAACATTTTTCTAACAAATGTGTTTACATCGAAGACAAAACAGTAATGTTAGGTGAGGAAAGGAGCGTGAGGGAAACTCCGCAGTAAATAGTCAGGTGTGTACAAACCTTCCCTCGGCAGACAGAACGGTCAAGTGCTGAGGCTGCATCGTGGAAGTTTTTCTCTACTCCATTTTATATTTCCTCTTTGCAAGTTTTACAACCCTTAGTTTTTGCATTTATAAAAGAGTAATATTTATACCGTTAAGGAGTGAGAATATAAAAACTACACGTAGCTCAGTGTGTGTGTGTGTGTGTGTGTGTGTGTGTGTGTGTATGCACACGCTTGCACCCACAGTCCCACACTTGTGTCTCATGCCTGGCACATACAGAGGGCTGTGCATGTATGTATTCAGGACACAGTGCTTTCTGGCCTCTCTCCTCCCCTCCTCTCCCTCCGCAGTCTCTCACGTGGTGGTTCTGGATCTCTTTCATGCTTTTCTCACCTTCACGTTCAGAGCACATCCCACTTCGCTGAAAAGCTTGAGGCTCACGAGCCCCAGTTCTCTCAGCTCCACACTCCCACGCCTCCTCTGAACTTCTTAATGCTCCTTTCTTTTGCAAAAACAGGCCACACCCAGTTCCGTCGTGTCTCCTAGCTGACCCTTTCTCATCTCTTTCAGCTCTGCATTCCCTGGTCTCTTCCTATCATCTGCCTTTGCATTGAAAGTCCTCTCGTCTGTGGCACAACAGCTTGTTATCTTTTGCGTCATACCGCTGCCAGATTAGCTGGTGGCAGGAACAGTTTGGATATTGAAGAGGTTTTAATTCACATCAAAAGAAAACAGATTCTTGTACTACATAATGAAGCTTATTATTTGCTGTTCAGGCCCAGCAAGCCTTGATTTGGCTCGGACTCTGCTTTGTGTACTTTGCACTTAGCTTGGTGTCACACACAGCCCTTCAAAATTAGTCACATCGCTGTTCACATTCAAGTTTTTCTTTTGCTTACAAATCACATTAAGGAATGAAGCAAAATTTCAGTGAAAATATCCACAGTCTATCTCACTATTGGGGTGAAGCTGAATCTAATGTTGAAACGGCTTCATAAAGTGTATTTTGAATAAGCATTGCTTGAAGTTTATTTTCATGAAAGTGACTTATAAATCATAGCACACTAAACTCATTATCATTAGAAATTATATGGTCATATAATTATTCCTTAGCCCATCAAACCTACTCACATGTGTTAATGTGACAGTTAATTCAAAATAAACAATTTGATACATAGAATATTGTCACTTGCTTCTTTTTTCAATTGCAAATTTTTGATCTGGACAGTCGCCCCAGATTTCAGAGTATTAATTAGGATCTGGTAAAGCAGGATGATAAAAAGCAACTTTGTTAAAGACTTAAAGTATAACTTTTTATTGTGTCCAACATAATATTTTCCCTACTTTATTGTTCTGAGTTGGAAGAAATATCCTAAATCAAAAACACAACTGTGAAATCATTTTACCTA
The DNA here is from genome assembly GCA_004026965.1 of Petromus typicus. Taxonomy (NCBI): domain Eukaryota; kingdom Metazoa; phylum Chordata; class Mammalia; order Rodentia; family Petromuridae; genus Petromus; species Petromus typicus. The sequence continues at coordinate 55,230 of PVIR01000221.1, forward strand.
AAAGAAATATTATCACTCTCTAAGTAAAGTTGAACTTTACTTAAAGCACTTGTTAAATATACTTTCTGTGACCAATATGTATTGTTTATTTCCCACACTTTAAGTCACTTAGGTAAATATGATAGTATTGCTTACAATGATGTTATTTCATCTCTTGTGTTGAGATAATATATGAGAGATATGACAGTTATGCATTTCAGTAGACTACATTGGAAGAATAAAAGAGGCCAGAAGCATACATCTGTTATAAACAAGTAGACACAAATAAAATGTATCTATACAGAGAGAAGCATATACATGTGGAAACATCAGTTTTTAATTCTTGAGTCTTAATTAAGAAGTTGCCCTCATAATAGTTTTGAACACCATATGAAGTAAGTTAGGAGATGTCTTCACAGATATTGTTATATATAAGAGAATATGTTATATTCACATATTAACTATTGGCACTTGAGTCAGATGTGTAAGTTAATGAAGCATTCACTGATTACTTTTTAATGAAGTACTGGTTAGATTAACCTCAGAAGGTATCCTCCTTTTGCTATTTGCCATTGACTTGTTTATTGAAGAATATAATGGTGAACACTGCACACACAAATTTCTCCAGTACATTATTTCTTCTTGAAGGCAAGTACTTGAAGTTCCACTACTCAACATTAGAATTACATTCATTCGGTCAACAGAACTATACTGAGCTTTGTTCTCAGTATACTTATGTTTTAGGCACAAGGCACATATTACGTGTCAACAAAAGACAAGAGGCAGAAATCTTGCCTTGTGGGACTTGCAAAAGTTCATTGCAGCAACCCAGGTTCGTCCTTCCCACAGTCATGGAGGCATGTATTAAAAATGAAGCTTCAGGGCTGGGGATTTAGCTCAGTGGTTCTGGAACCAGTCTTGCAAGTGCAAGGACCCGGGTTCGATTCCCCAGTAACCATATATAATCCTGGGCGTGGAGACTCACCCCAGCAGCAATCAGTATCACATACCACAGTGCCAGACGTGATGGCTCATGCCTGTAATCCTAGCAGTTGAGAGGCAGAGGCAGGAGGATTGCTGTGATGTGAGTTTGAGGCTGAGCTCAGGGCCAGTCTGAACTACAAAGTAAGACCCTGTCTCAAAAAAAAAAAAAAAATGCATTTTTTTCCCCCAATCAAGATATATCTTGTATTGGTACAAATCCTCAATGTTGAATGTGATCATAATGTGTATGTATGTATGTGACTATATATACATATATATATATTTATACATATTTATTTGTACATAAAATGTTCCAATAAAATCAATTTTGAAAAATAATATGACAAAGACTGGGAATTTAGCTCAGTTTGCAATGCCTGCCTGGCAAGTGCAAGGTTCTGAGTTTGATTCCCAGTACTGTAAAAAAAAAAAATTATGTATATGACCTTCATATATATGATAATAAGTGCACAGTTTGATGTGAATCCCATTTTAGTAATTGTGTGATTGGTATTCTGGTTCTAGAAATATCACTGTTTTGTCAGAGTAACCAGGTTTTCCTTGCACTGTTATGTTGGTATTAAAGTTAATATGTACCTGTTGACTGAAGATCTTTTTTGGCCCTAATGTTTTAGGGTTCTCCCAGCATGTCTTTCTAGAAGGGGACACGCAGCCCCAAGAGCGACTGATCAGCCAGTCTCTAGGGGCAAGCCTCCCGCTCGCTCCCGGTCGAGCGAGCACCCTAGTGTCAGAACACTATGCTCTATGCACCACCTTGCCCCCGGAGGGTCGGCGCCGCCTTCTCCGCTCCTGACAAGGTTGCTATTCCGTGTCCAGCCCAGCATTCATGTCCTGCTCCGGGTCCTGGTGTGGTGTTGTGCCTTGCCGAGCACTCGACGCTTCCACTCATTATGACACCATAATCTTTGACCCCCTCTCTGTGGCACCGAAACCTGTCCCACCTCCTCTATGACCTGCATCTATCTTCACTGTGCTGGTGAACACTACTTCCTGCCAGTTAGCTGTCATCGGAAATTAAATCTGGCTATGTTATGTCTTTCATCTGTTTGTGGCACATTCATATATAACTTAGTAAATATGTGAACTTCTTCGTCATTAGTTACTTGGAGTTAAATATGTATTGGCTTTAAAAATGCAAGGAGAATTGGAAGATAGCCTTTCCTCTGTGTCCAGAGAAGCCTTAGTGCTTTAGTTCTTCAGTTAGCAGAAAATACATGAAGGCCAGCAGGTGGCAGCCTCGTTCTGGGCGGGAGTGCCGAGCGCATGCTTCGCGTTCCCATCCTGATTCTGTCCTCACCCACATATGTCATAGCATGCCTCCAGGATTACTGCAAATACCTTTCTGCACTTTTCCTATTTGAAAATGAAGTATATGTAATAATAATTTATAAAAGTATCTGCAGCTATAATTATTCTTAGCAATATCAGCGATCTTAGGTTCTGTATTGATTTCATAGTAATGATACAAATAACAGCCTCTCATAGCTAACTTTCCTATGTTTTAAGATCCAGAGGCTACACTTAGATGTTTTGTTCAGCACGATCAGAAAGCAATAATGTGCCCAGAAAGCACGACTTCATAGAAAGTGAATACGAAGTGGCCATTTCGGCTCAGTTCGAGAGGTCATCAGGCGGGACGTGTGGCACATGCCACCCTGCCCATTTTAGACCCTTTTCTAACATGTCATTAGAAAGTTAAGTATCTGATTTTGCTTCCTGTGCCCCCCTTAGGGCTTTTATACCTATTGCAGTAGCGGCAGGAAAGGGAAGAGGATCTTGTCTTGCTGCCCTGGAAGTTGACCCCTGCCTCTGCTCTTGCCTGCAGAATGCACCGACAAGGAAGCCCGACGCAGTCCCCTCCGGCGGACACAGCCTTCAGCAGCCGCAGAGGGAGACAGCTCCCACAGGTGCCGGTGCGGAGCGGCAGCATAGAACAAGGTATCTCACAGCGAGCTCGCTGTCCGCAGCTCTGGGATTGGAAAGCTCCTCGCCTTGCAGCCCTGTAGTGACGGGATAGCGTTGTGATTAGACAGAGTCGAACGTTAAGCATTTATGTCTGATCGAATTTCGTCCACGGTATCTAGTTGCCCCTGGAATATCCACACTTACTGAATGAGTGGACGGATGAGATTTAGAAGGTTGTTTAGAAAAATAGGTGGAGCCTACAGCAGCATTTACCAAAGATCCAAAAGTGGAAGATAAATTAAAGCCTTGAAACAATATACATTTTTGTGTGTTAAAAGTTTTACTTTACCTTATTTTTTAAGATTAAGCATAATCATTTTCTGTCCTTCACTCATGTTTTTATTTTAGCTTGATTGGCACTATTTAGATTTTTATATAAATTCAGTGATGAAAATACCTTTGAGCACATATTTAATGTCTTTTTCAGCATGTTGGATTACCTAAAGATTGTTATTTTGGACATATATACATTTTATTTTTCTAGAGACATCGTGTGTGCGCATGTGTGAGTGTCTGTTTGATTTGAAAGTGGAAGCTAAAAACTTGTACATCTAAACTACCTGAGCTAGCATGATCCGTGGAGGTAAAATGACTTGTATTAGTATTTATCATCACATATTTCTTATCGGGGACCTTTTAAACTCCTAAAATACTGTTTAATTTCCAGTTGTACTATACATGCAGTGGACTTGTTATGTTTAAAACATGTACTGAAAAATTTTATTCTGAAGAAGCAACTTGAGGTTAACATACTGAATTTTTTTTTTCCAACCTTGTTTATTGCTACTGGTGTAAAATGGCCATTTCATTCCATATCGAGAGTGCTGGACATATTCTTCTCCAATAAGTGAAATGTTTTATTGAATGTAATGCGGAAAAATATTAAAAATCTGGGAACATAAAATGCATTTTGTTTCAAAGAGCCATGTAGAATAGTTTGCCTTGTAGACTATTTGATCACAGAAAAATGGGTGTCAATTTTAAGAGATTGGAAGTCATACTGTAATGGTACTTGTACAGTATACTCTGGATTCACGGTTTTCATCATCCTGCTGGCCATACTTCATGTTTTAGTGTTTTAGGGTTGCTCCAAAAGTATCCATTTAGTTCATCTCATCTAGTTCTAAGGAGAATATGATCCTTTGTTAAACTCTGACTCTTTTCTAAAACAGCAGGGAATTTATTAGAGTATCAATTCGTATGTTTCACAAACATTTTTCTGGGAACATTTTGAGAAGATTATTGATAATGTTGTTAAAACTAGCATTAACTCAGATCAGTTTCCTCACTTAAAAGCTGGTGTGTGTGTGTGAATTTTTTACTCGTGGACTCCTGTTGCACAACTGAAAGGACCACAGATTTTGGTGTTGATTTACAAACTGAATATCACTGGGTCATCCTGATACTCGAAATTCCTGTATTCCTAAAATTCTTTGCATTTCCTACCGTTGCAAGTAAAGCCCTGTAGAGGTGTGAAAGCGCATGGTGGTACTTGTCTGCAGTTCTCACAGAGTGGGGTTATAATTCTGCTACTTTGGGAGAAGTAAGAATTGCTTGTGCAAAATCACTGGAATTGTATTTGGATTTTAGTTTTTATTTTTTAAAATCTCATGTTTTGCTCTTTGATATCAATGTAACTTTATGATATTCCTGTTTACCGTTGTCTTTCAGAGAAATCATCAATGTGTAAGGATTGCATTGAGGTGGGAAAAAGGGGAGGACTGAGAATGATGTTGACGGCATTATTTTCATATTTCATGTCACAAATACATTAGTAAACTGTTTGGGTTATTTGAGGTTCTTGAAGTAAATATCTGACTTTAAAAGTTAAAGAGAAGCAGCTTTTTAAATATGTGACCTTACGCACGGGTGACTATGCTGTGGGTTGGCCAAGAAATAAAATGATGCGGTGTAATGATGCTAACGTGCACTTTGGGGAATGCTGGCCTGCTCGGCCAGCACTCTGCTCTGCATCTCTTTCATGGTGAACAGCTTGTGTGGTGGCTAATTTGGTTCAGGAAGCATGATTTAGTGAATTGTAAGAATGGTGTAACAGCTGTTCTTAACGATAGAGAAAAATGTTATTAATTTTTTGAAATAATTTGTTAAAACTCACTGGTATCTCCTATGAAGACCACTCCTGACTCTAGTTCGTTCAGAGTTAAGTCTCTGCTGCACTTGTCTTCCTTCTGATTTCCTTGTCTAATTTTTATTTTTAACAATGGGTAGTTCTCTGTTTATTAAAAAAGAACTGAGTTCATAGCTCATCGGGAAAAAAAAAGATAGCTCACATGATGGTACAACTTCTTTGTGCACACATCAGATAATTTTATTTAAGCATTTTCTATATACAGTTACTCACATTATTGTTTGTAGAATGTGTGTAGGACATTTTGATTGTTTGACTGAATATATTATTTTTCTTATGAATGGGATTTTTTATACTCTATACTATAAAAGCAATCTGTATTCTTAAAGACTAATTTAACATTTGAAAGGATACATTTGCTTAATTTTTTAAAGAAGCATTTTGAACTTGTTTTAATAATTGAAGATGTTCATCTATTTTATGTCTCAAGTATGATAATGTTATGTTAGAGTGGATTTATAGGAAAAACAGGGAAGACTCTAATCAGATTTTGAGATGAAATCGTTGAAAAAGTAGACTACAGTTTACATGATTTTAACAATATGTGGAAAATGAGAGCACAGACTTTCAGAAAGTCCCTTTGATTGTATTTCAACATTGTGTTCCAGTCTAGCTCTTACGTAGCATGAGACTAACTCCAACATAATTGCTTATATAAAATGTGTGATTTTTTTAGCCAGGCACAGTGGTGTGTACCTATATTCCCACCTACTCAGGAGGCTGGGACAGGGTGATCACTTGAACCCAAGAGTTCAAGGCCACCCTGAGTAATACAGTGAAACCCCATCTAAAAACAGAAATAAAAATTATTTGATTTCCTGAAGCCAGCCACTAGGTTTATGTGGCTGTGCATGTATACAAGTGGCTGTCTTCACAGAACCATTTGAAGATTGCTCATAAATTAAAAATCAGTGTTTTAGTTGCTGTATATGTCCCATTTTTATATCTGGTTCCTAAAATTCCAAAACTATTCTTCTTTAGAAATACCTAGATTGGCCAGATTTCTCAGTAAATAGTATGCCCATTAGGAGATAGATACACAGCTTTGTGAAATGTCTGCAAAGACTTTAACAACTGAGTAACTTGACTTTGTGGGTGTTTCAATATAGTTAACTTGAGAAAGGTGAAAAGGATTCATTCAGTTATTTGACAGGTACTTATTTCTTGAGATTGCATTTTTCTATGTGTAAAATGTTAAAATACACATGTAAAAATGGGTCTTTTTATATATCTGATGAATTTTAAATCATGTAAAATAACATTCTTATAATAAAATTTTGTTATGAATGGTAAGACTGATTTTTAAATACGTTTACAATTAAAAATCACAGTGAATTTAAGTTAACAATTTTTTGGTAAAGTCAGTGCTACAATGTGTAATTCTTAAAAGGCCAGAAAAACTAATATGTAACATACTGCTCAAATGCCAAAAATATTAATAGCCAATATTTCTGTTCACTTTAAATCTTTAAATTATTGTATCCATTCTTTCTTTGATTGATTTTAGTACCATATTTGAGACTTAGTTTGTCATTGCAATTTATCATATCACATTATATGTTATGCATTTTATTATTCATGCCATTGTGTTAATTCATATTCCCATGTCTAACTATAAATTTGCTGATTTCTTTCTTTTGTTTCCATCATTATGTGCATTTAATTCATTGAAGAACAAGAAAAATATAACTCTTCCACAAAAGGTAAATATTAATGCAATTTTCTAACATTTAATATTATCGTTTTTCTTTTATAATATACAAGCACAATATAACTACTTATTGAAATAATGAGAATAATTATTGACAGTTGTTTCCTGAAATTACTTCTTGGGGCACATAGTGTTGATTCTTTCGCATTATGCACAATTCACATCAAAGAGAAAAACCTTACTTCAAAATTATGGGAAGTTTTTGCCTCAATATTTATTTAAAATGCTAACAGCTAGAAAACAGTTCTCTTTGAAAATGTATTATTATGTATTATGTTATATAGTAAGAGTGTAGAGCATATTCTTGTTTGTGTTTGCATTCACTGCTGTCCTAGGGACTTACCTCTTGCCTTTTACTGAGGGTATTGTCTGCTTCAGAGAAAGCAGCAATTGCCTGGTTTTTACTTTGCAGACAGCTGAGTGAGTATTCTAACCCCCTTCCCATCATGCATCTTGACAGCAGCTACCAAGCAAAACTCCTCTTGGCCTCAATCTTGTGACACTCATGAATTCTAGCTGTCTAAAAGACATAAGAGAGGAACATAATGCAGCCGCTCTGTTGATGCTTCGCTGACCTCCTCCTTATTGTCTTTGGGTCACATTTTACTTTTGATCTTCGCACTTGAGTATCAGGTAGATTGCAAGCCATCCACATCCACTTTGTGCTTCCTGTACTAAGTGGCCTAATAATTAAATATCTGAGTAAGTTTGCAGCTTAATATACTAATGTTATAAATAATACTTACAGAATACAGAAGACTGAAGTGTATTGATCAAATTAATCTGTGACCTATTACAATCTTCCAACTTAGTCTTGAGAACTAAGACTATGTTATTTTATTTTATTTTGCCTGTTTAATAATTGAGGAGCTTTTTCCACTCACAACATCGATGCATAGTAAATGACAATGGAGGCCTCTTGCTTTTGACCTCCTTCCACCACACATTAATGTAGTCTTTTAATAAACACAAATTCTAGATATATTACCCTTAACTTTCAGTACATCTAGATATATGTTATACATCTCAGTATTATAAAGAGAAAATGGGAGATAATATTTAGTCAAATAGGAACACATTTTAGTCTGGATTTATAAAATTATATTTATATTCAGAAATATGCTCTACATATTTTGGAATTTTTTCTGATGTATTAGGTAAAATAGATTTTAATAAAAATAAAATATTCTGTGAGATCAAGATGTTCTGACCTCTGAATTTCACATAGATCTGTGGCCATCTTATTTGTTAATTCAGGGATCAGAAATAACTTTCCATGCAGATGTATAAAAGTTGCAAGTATATTTATTCTTAGATTCAGAAGAATTTAGTTAGATTTGGAAGATAAACTTTAGTGTAATGAGAGTCTTAAAATTTTATATTGGAAATGAGTCATGACTTAATTCACTTATCCAAAGAGAAAGACAAATACATCCATAGATGTTATTATTATTAGTAGTAGTACTCAAAAGCTATAAAATCCATGTGATGCACTGGAAAGTCTGAGTGAAATGTGCATGTTCATGACTATGCTACAGAACGCATCAAAGTGCCATGTCTTTATAAGCTCAGGCTCCTGGCTGAGACGTGCTGTCAGATGCCCAGCCTTCCTTGGAGACAGAGTACAGTTATGCCTGGCATAGTTGATCCTGAACCCAGAAACAGTTAAAGAGGCAGAACTGAGCATGTTTGGTGCAAGACCCAGCAGCAGACAGTGTAATGCTTCTCCTCCAGGGCTTACGGAGTACAGGTTAGCTGCTTTGTGTGGATCTCACAGCCCAGTCCTTACGGCAGGAAATCAAAAAATTTCTTGAAAAGGAGCAGAGATTTAGCTCATTGGTTTCAGACCTGCCTCAACTTACGAGGTCATGAGTTTGATACCTGTTACCAGAAAAGAAAAGAAAATATTTCTTTAAAGTTAAATTTTAGGTTCCTATATGCAAACTAAAGGCAAGGTTCAAAGCATATAAGTCCTGCTTCTCTGAGCCACAGTCCTTTTTTTTCCGGAATCTAGACTACTGAAGAATTGAACTTAACCAAGTTAACTCCCTCTTCCTTGAAAGATGAAGACCAGGACACAGGATTTTTAGCTGACCTTACAATCCAAAATGCTCAGCAGTTAGGGTTGTTTTTATTTGGTTGAATTATAGATGAATAGTCCGAAAACCAATGGTCTCACTTGTCCAGGTACCAAGAGGGTTCCTGAGCGTATGACTTTCAGTGTTAAACTCAGGACAATTCTGGGAAAAGTAGGACCTTTAGTCGCAGAGGACCAATCTGTTAATATTCCTCTGTAAGTCATATGTCTACATCAAGAGAAATGTAAATGCTCTTAACATCATTAATGGCAGGTAGAATTTATTGAGTACTTTGTGTATGTTATAACTAAGCTAAGTGTGTTACAGATTTCTCTCATTTTATTTTCACAACAACCTGCAACATAACTAAATATGCTTCTTTTCCACTTGAGAAATCTAAAGCTTTACAAGATTGAAACAGTCATTCATTTGGTGAATGGCTGGATAGACAACTAGACCTGAATCTCCCTATACAGATTTAACTCCTTTGGCTTCAAGGTTGTCCAGCCTTCACACAGTGTGTATAGCGTTCCTGCTCCACGGACACTGCAGTACGATTACCGTGGCCTGTATTTTATAGAAAGAGAGTTAAATACATAGAAAGGGGGATGCCAGGGTTTTGGGGAAGCCCACTGAATGTCCTTCTTTTCTCCTGGTCATGCAAGTTTACACCATTCTATTAAATCTATACTGATAACTCTCTGCATTTTTAACCTGCAACATGAGGACATAAATCCACTATATTCAAATAAGATAACATATTTTTGGACTCGAGTAGTGAAATGAAGAACTATAAATGTTCATACAACTTCATTTGCTCTTTTAACTATTTTTATGTTGTAAGCTAAGAGACCATATTTTAGGCTTCACAGACTGCTTTTAGGCCTATATTAAGTTTTTCATTCTAAAAGTAAGCCAATTTTTCCCTCTCTGCTACATTTCTTGGACAGTTTAAAGAGCCCATGAATGTAGTTTGGGGGCATCGAAATAATGATATAAGAAGAACAAAACTGAACCAGAAATTAAATGGCTTCAAGGTGAGAAAAATGTTATTATAATAATACATTTCTAATTTCTATGCCTTTTAGAGAATATTTCTTAATTGCCTTAGCTCTGACTTTTGGAAGCTAATTTGAATCGTAAGAAAACACATCAGATGGGCTGTTCTACCACTTTGAATCCCCTTTATTGTAAAGTCTGTGTAACTTGTACACTTGGGTAATGAAGGGCAGTTAGAGCGCAGGGATTTCCTCAATGGGAACAAAGAATAAATAGTATTGTGTTGCTTTTTGGGTTTTGTTCACTAATGAAATATGTAATAATTACTGTAGTTGGCCTTTAGAAACGATCAAAGGATTTTGTGTAGACACCATTTTTTTTAACTACCAGATTATTATATTAAAAGCTCAAATAAATTGCCTGTGTATTGAAATGTAATATTAACAATTCAGTTTGGAAGTTAAGTTACTCAAAGTAATTTAATGGAAATATGGCCATTAATCTTAATTAAGTACAATTCTTATGAGTACTGGAAAACATGAATTTTACTATTTCTACTTGGTGTAAGTTAGAAATGGTATTTAACATTTATTTCAATAGTATAGTAGTGAGGCATATAAGAATAGGTGATGTACTTGATCTGTGTTAATATAAGTGAACTATTCTGTGTGTTTTTCGGAATACACGTTAACTCTCCATAACAGAAAGATTTCAGTTTGCTTTACATTTTATTATTTAGGAATAGCATATTGGGTTAGGTGCCGTAGCAGGTTAAGATTTCAAAGGTGTAGGGGGAGCGCTATGAGGTGAGCTCAGTGGCAGAGTGCTTTCTTTCATATAAACATGGCTCTGGGTCTCCTCCCCAGCTGGCAAAAAAATTAAATAGAAAGTCAGGGAAAAATCAAGTGCATATTTTTCAGTATTACAGAGTTTGCTTTTCTTGAACACTTTAAGTAAATTTATAAATAATTATTGGGAGCTCCATTAATGCACTGTTTTATCTCTCCCCTCTTTCTCCTTCTTCCTCTTCTTCTTCTTCCCTCCTCTCCCCTCCCCTCCCCTCTTTTCCTCTCTCTCTGTGATTTTATCTGTCTTTCCTACAGTCCCATATAATTGCCCTTTGAGTCTTCTCTTTAAACTTTGGGAACATAAGGGTGAAGTAGGCCAAACATAAGAATTCAGAACTAACTGTTTTGACTTTATTTTTCCATTCAGCGGATCCATATGTATTTATTTTTTTCGAGTTTTATAGGCTTTGAAGCTTCTATAGATTTAGTACAGATAATCAAGCATCTGCTTATCAGATACACCCAATTCAGAGAGTTCATTATTTTCCCCTTTTTCCTGAGTTTTTTATGGGAAGTGCTGAGGAAAGAAGGCAGTAGAGGGCACCTGTGTCTAACTGTGAACCGGTTACTTGGAGTTTTGGGGTTTTTTTTTCATGTTTTTGTACATGTCTTCCAAATAAGATAAAATATGGGAAGATACCACAAAACCTAAAGTTGAATTTATTGAAGATAGGCAACAGCAATCCTTTCATGGTAATTTGGTGTTACACATGTAACACTATAAAATAGTGGATAAACAAGTCATTTGGGATAAGCAGAACAGCCCCTCATTGTCAAGTTCATTATCCTCAGAAAGTCTGACTACCTGGACAGCTCTTCATCAAGGTCGAGGGACAAGTGCATTTTAAGTTCATCCTTCTCATCAGCTAAATATGTTTTTGAAAGCTCTTTAGCCCCGAAAAGCATAAAAGAGAAAGGACTTCTCTGAAGAGCCTCAGTTTCCAAGTCAGAGACTAGAGTTTTCAGTTTTTCTCCGGAGCTTGGGAGGTTTGAAAATGAGAAGTGGGCTGAGGGTGTAGCTCAGTGGTGTCTCGCCTACCTGGCAAGCACAACATCCTGAGTTCAGTTCCTGGTACTGGAAAAAAAGAAAAGAAGAAGAAGAAATAGAAGAAAATGAGAAGTGGCGCTTGAATTTGGGAATCCTGAGCTATGTTTTGGATAATTCTTTAGGAATACACACGTTAAAATAGAGGTGGTCTTGTGGCCTTAGCTGCAGTAGGATTTAAATACAAATTTACCTAGGACACTATCTCACTTCAGTTAGCTATAGCAAATGTAGACTGTGTGTTTAAAATTACTTAGTGTGCTCTTTTATTTAACATGTGCTTTTTTTTCTGCAATTGATGTATTTTCTTTTATTGCTTACAGTATTTTTGCATAAGCCTTAATATCCTAGAGAATTATAAAAGAACACAAAGAAAATTTCTTTGGAATAGTTCTACTCATGCATATTGAACTGTATTTTGTTCTAGAAAATTACCCAGAGCTTGGTCATTTGTATACAGTCAACATATTTTAAACTTTTGACCTGTCTGCGTAGTGTATGTGTGTGTAAGGGGATGAGAGATGTGGAATTGGATGTGTGATACCAGTGTCTTACTACATAGGTGTGACTCCAAAATTAATTATGTAAATTGCAGAATGTCATTTCTTATTTCAAAAACAATAGAAATAGTGATGTGCAGTACAACTTATTACATCTTTTTCCTTAAAACATACAATTTTAGGAAGTTGGAAAATTAAAATCGCTGTAAGTTAGGTAGCAGACCCAAAGAGAAAGCTCTTATAGCTTTCCATTTTGCAAATGAAAAGACATTTTAAATAGGTTAACAATAGCTTATTATAAAATAAGGTGAACTACAGCAGACTTCAGTTGCTCTGAGGTACTGTTCTCTTTGTAGATAAAATTGTGGATCAAGAGCTCCATTTTATCAGGAAGGGCCCCAAAAATATGGAGAAACTGACGAGGAGCAAATCTCTGGTTTTAGTGTCAACCTGTTGCCTCCCATTCCCAAGTTCTACTTTGCCGCACGCTTGTGTGTGTAACATTTACTCAATGAACTGTTGTTGTTCATGTAATGTCTAAACTGCTTAAACAGTGACCACTGTTGTGTTTTAAAATCTTCAGATATCAAACCACCTCACTTGATGCAGTGTTCTACCTTATAATTGTCTTTGTGGTCTTTGTAGACCACAGATACAGAATATTACCCGATTATCAGAATTTTTTTTCTTTTATTACCTTTAAGGTCTATATTATTTTGTTCCTTGTATTGATTTTTCACTATCACTGGAGTTATTTCTGGGAGTTATTTCTCCAGAACATGGCTCATTTTCTCAATTATTAATAACTTTTGCAATTTCCTTCTACCTGACAGTGCTCAAATGTCCAGGGGTTCATGAGAGGGCGTTCTGGAGTGAGGGTGTGACTCCGCTCACAATACCCCGCACAATACCCCGCACAGCTCGAGAGCAGAGCTGTGAATTTTGTACTCATAAGACCTGATAGTGCATCGTAGTCAGACAGATGGGCTTAACTGTCCTGCCAATGCCATCAGGTATTACTTTAGGGACGTATGTTAGTTCAACTTGTTAAAAATTAAAATATTGTATTTTTCCTTTAACATATTTAATAACATAGAAAATTATGTTGCTTTTGTTCTTTTTACAATGATATTTTACCAAGAATACTTGAAAAATTTTTTAAAGTTTAATGATACATACATATATACTTAGATCCAAACACAAACACTCAGTTTTTCAAATCTGTGGTCAATTCTACCTAGAGAGAAATGTGAAAGGCTTAAGGAACATTTATTTCAGAGAGGATTCATTTTTATATAAATTTTATGCTGAATATATATATATATATATATATATTCAAGGTTAATGTTTATAATTATAAATTATAATTTACCAGTAGATGTAATATTTACAATGTTTTAAGGCATGTTACAAATGTCTGGTACATTAAAAAGTTTCACAGATAATCACATTCTCTTGGGAATTGACGTAGAGATTTTTCAATGATGTTTAAAGAATAGAACATTTATTACAAATTCTCACACTTTTACCAAAATACTATTTTAGTCATAGGACTTCTTAGTATCTTAAAGAAACAATAAAGAAAAGTATACACTGGCACAGATAACATTGTGTGATATCAACCTGTTCAAAAATTCATCTGAGGTCATACACCTTTGCTCCTGGATCTTTGATAAATCTGTGGACAGATGGAAACCCAAATAGAAATGAGAGTAGAGTAAAAATTCTTAGTGGAGTATGTGACAAGAAAAGAAAATTATTTTAATTTTAGACTTTAATACTCTGTAATTCTTTTTTTGCAGTTGATTTTATTGGTACATTTTTTATACACATCATGATCACACTTAGCAATGAGAATTTGTACCAGTGTATGACACTACTTAATTCTTATTTTTTCCCATTCCCCTACAACCCCCCTACCCCCAAGCACAAACTTTGTTTCCTTTTTTTAAACTATCAAATTTTTTTCTTTCTTCTCATTATTTACCCCTGGCCCCTTTTCCCTTTGAATATTTTCTATTTTGCAATATCTATCATACATTCTAGATCTCATTTACATCTTCAGTTTCTTATACCAGAGAAAAAATATGGTATTTACACATCAATTACCTATTTCTTTATTTATGAGTATGTCCTCAAGGTGCATCCATTTGAGTATAAATAACTCAAACTTATCATTCTTTTTGGGAGAGTAATACACAATTTTTATAAATAAAAATCTTTTTTTATTCAGTCTACAGTTGATGGGCATTTGGGTTGTTTCCAAGATTTTTGAGTGTTTAATACTGTGTAATTCTTTCCATTAGAAAATCGCAATACATTATAGTCCTTAATAACTAGTTCTTTTTTAATCTGCATGCTCCAATAAGGTTTTGTTGCTGTTGTTTGTATGCTTTGTGTTTTTCTAGACAAGAAATGATTTCATAAGAGTATAGTGTTCATTCAACTCCTCAAACTAAGTTCTAGTTTTATAACTTTTTATGTTGATTTTTTTAATTTTTAAATTTTTTAATATTTTTTTTTTGAGACAGGGGTCTTGCTTTGTATTTCAGACAGGCCCTGAACTCACTATGTAGCCCAGGCTTGCCTTGAACTCATGGCAGTCCTCCTGGCTCTTCCTCCCAAGTGCTGACATTATAGACATGAGCCATCTGACCCAGAATTGTGATATGTGGTACCAAGGATTGAGTTTAGGACTTTATGCTTGCCAGGAAGATGCTGGAACCACTGAGCTAAATTCCTTGCCCCTATATTGAGCTAATTTTTGACATATGTAGTCTCTCTTCAGAAAATACCAGCATTTGGAAGGAGAACTGAATATAAATTGACAGAAATAAAAGCTGAGGATTTAGCTCAGTGGTTCTGGCACCTGCCTTGAAAGTGCAAGGGCCCTGGCTTGATCACCAGTGACCACATACAACAGTGTCGGATGTGGAGACTCACAACCACCAGCAATCAGTACCACAGACCACAGTGAGTGGTGGCTCACGCCTGTAATCCCAGCACTCGGGAGGTGGAGGCAGGAGGATTGCCTTTGAGGCTCTCCTGGACTACAGAGTGAGCTCAGGGCCAGCCTAAACTACGAAGTGAGACACTTTCTAAAAAAAAAGGAATTCTGCTAAATATGTATTGGAAAATAATAAGTACTTTTCAAAGGGCACAGTATATTCAGTATGCAGCTTATTCAAATATTGTTGCCCTTCAATTTTGAGAAAAATATTAACAAAATTGCAAGTTTTGTCAACCTTAAGGGTTAGATAAAATAAATTGCTTCATACAATATCATGTCATCTATAATTGTAGTGAATTAAAGTCTATTAAATATTCTTGTAAGTAAGCTAAATTTTCATTAAATGCTCAGTGAAATTGTATTATTACAAAAAATTAGAGGGAATAGTCAACTTTCTAATATAAGACAATTTTAAAATTTAAAAAAAAAACAAATTCCCTGATTTTTTAAAGTCCCTATGTAAAGGAGTAAATTGTACTGCTAGTTTACAATTCTACCATAACAGAATATTCCTTAAGTGTATATTTAAGGGTATGTTCTGGGAACAAATTGAAAAATGTCTTACATTTCAGTTTTGTTGTTAGAATTTTAATTAATAAAATATAAATTTTGATCAATAAATAACCATGTAAAAGTAAAATATATGAGCTCAATAAGCTGTAGTTTATTTCACTTACAGTAACATAATTGAAAATAATCATGTTCCAAGAATGTAATCTACTTTTAATACTTTTATTTTTCTAAAATCATGTAGGTCAACAGAATCGTATTTTCTGTTTTGAATTTGTGATGTCCTATTTTACTTGACAAATTTGTCCTACTGTTTAATTTGCATACCTATAATTCAGAAGTGACTTCATTTTATTCTACAGTACGCAGCTGAGAAATAAAGGGGAAATATCAGAATCTTTGGCAAATTTCGAGTTTCTACGTTCACCCTGAAATATCTCCAGTGACTATGAAGAAATTTTTCTGAGATCCAGTTTCTAATATCAGCAGTTACTTTTGGAAAATGCACTAAACATGTCATTAGGAAACAATAAATAATGTTATGAAAATATATGTACTATTATATAATAATTTGGCTTTTCAATACTATAAGTAAGTAATTATTTGAATTTGGCCTCTGTTTTTGGAATCTAAGAGCACTGGGTGTAGTAACAACTGCAGTTTTCTTGAGAATCAGAGTGGTCCGCTCGTGACTTTGAGTCATGATGTTAATTTGGAGATTTTTAAATTATTAGTATATTTAAAAGATGTTAGCTTTAACTTCTTTGGAAAAAACATAGTATAGTAATCCTTTCTGAAATGTAAAATGAAGTTATTTCCAACAACCTAAAGATTTATTTTTTTATGGTAGGTTATTACTATATTCTCCTGGTTCAGTTTTGAGTTTTGTAATATCAAGATAAAAATGCAACCACATTCTATGCTAAAATAGTTTTGTTTAGAAAACTGAGGTGTTGTATTAGCAAGTTTCATTCATTGGAACTGGCTTAAAATATATCAAGCCAGTAGCTCTTGGGAATAGTTCCCAGAGCTTCACAATACTAAAGGTTTCACAGCTGTGGAAGAATATATGTCAAATTGGTAGAAAATTAAGCTAATATTATTTAAAGTTGATTTTATTAGAACTTCAGATTTCTTCAGATTGCTTTAGGTTTTAATTATAAAGAATAACTGATCACAGTCCATTTGGTCCTCCGAAGACGGTAGCTGATTAAGACCAAACTTACCACGTGCAGAAGGCAAAGCTGATACTTCCACACATCCTACAGTGCATATGGCTTTCTGTAGATTTAACCCACATTATTAATAATTTTGTTTCAGGTCCTAATTACCCTCAAATAGCATTTTGTTTTGACCCCTTTTATTTTGTCAAGTGATTAATAGCTTTCTGCTCTCCTTAGCTTTCCATGGAGCCATCTTCGTGTTGTAGCCAATTCTTATCTCTGAAATTAGCATTTTCTTTTTTCTTTTTTTTTTTTTTTTTTTAGACAGGATCTCGCTTTGTAGTTCAGGCTGGCCCTGAGTTTAGCCTCAAACTCATATCACAGCAATCCTCCTGCCTCTGCCTCCCAAGTGCTGGGATTACAGGCGTGAGCCACCACACCCGGCACTGTGGTATGTGGTGCTGATTGAAGTTGGGTGTGAGTCTCCGCGCCCAGTAGTGTATGTGGTTATACCAGGGATCGAACCCAGGTCCTTGTGCTTGCAAGACAGGCACTGGAACCACTGAGCTAAATCCCCAGCCTGAAATTAGCATTTTCAATGCTAATTCAATTGGACTGTATTGGTCTGTACTTGAGCACATAATAAAGGTTACTGATTTGCTTAGTCTGTAAAGTGGATAAAAGGATCATTTGTCGAGGATGATAAGTCAGATGTATGCATCAGAAGAGAGAAATTTTGAATAAATACCTTCTACACTTGTGAGAGGTGAAGGAAGCAGTCACGTCAGCCAGATGTATCAGATGTATGTTTCTATTAACATTGAAAAACACGAGTAGCCCTTGACAGAGACCCTACTGCATCTGTCACCAAGAAGTATCCCCCATGTCCATGTGTGCACATGCACAGTTGTGTGTGTGTGTACACACAGACATGCACACACACAATCTCAGCTGGCAAGGTGGGCTGGATGCAGTGCAAGTTCAAGGCTGGCCTGGGCAACTTAGTGAGCTCTTGTCTCAAAATCAAAAATAAAAAACAGCTGGAGAAGAACTGAGCAGTCAAGTGCCCTGTGATACGGTTCTCATAGCACTAAATAAATAACTCTGCAAATATGTTTCAAAACCTTTAGCACTGGTTTAGAAGGTTAGAGGCGGACCTTAACTGAATTCTTAGCCTGAATTCTGACTTGAAGTGATGCACGTGTTTCCGAAGGCTGTGAAGGTTCCACTCTGCCAGAGACTGTTGTCACTTTGGAGATTAATAAGGGGTAAAATGGAACACAGTGTTTACTATAAATTAAAGTTCTAAAAGAGTGTATCTTGTTTTCAAAACAGGAACTTGATATACATGGTTCAGATTCATTAGAAATAGAAAGCTAGCTTCTTTTAATCTGTCTGTTCTTATGACTGGCATATATTCACCTTAAGCTATTGATACAAATTCATGATAAAATACCAATGTCTCAAAAAATAGGTAATGATCAGTACAGCAGCTCGTAGGTCAGTGACGGTAGATGAGAGTGTTAAGTGAGTGTGTGCAGGCATGTAAGCATGTGCGTATATATGTGATGTGTTAAGTATGCATCTGTGTGTTTTCTATGTATATGTACATACAACTGTTAATTAAATTTAAAACATTTCTCACAGTTAAATTTGCTTTCACATAATCAGTTGTGAAAGGAATTGAAAATATTTCTCACCAGTTGGAGAAATAGAGTATTTGATCTTTTGTTACTAACGTTTGTGGTCTCCATCTGTGTGATTTGATCCATGTTCATCTTTAGATTAACAGTTTCTAGTATTGTGCATTTGATACTTTTATAGTCTATAATCATGTGTTAGTTCCAAATTTTATTTAATTGAAGCCATTTGACAGCACTGAAATCATAAACCATGCAGTTCCTGAAGGTGCTTCGTGTGTTTTAATAGGCTTCCATTGTGTGTTTTCACAGCAAGCTTAGTAGTGGAGGAGCGCACAAGACAAGTGAAAATGAAAGTGCATCGATTTAAGCAGACAACAGGGTCTGGTTCTAGTCAAGAACTTGATCGCGAGCAATATTCCAAGGTAAAATAGTAGTACCCAACCAATACCCTTCTAGAAGCATACAATGGGTGTTTCACGCAGGAGCAAGCATGGAGTTGTGAAGTAATCGTGAAATGATTTGCAAGTCTTGCAAAGTAATTTTTTTTCCAAAGCCTGAAAAACACCCTCCCCTTGATATTTGTGCAAGATACAACTTTACTGAAATGTTATTTCCTAACTTGAACATAAAAATTTTTCAAAAACTATAGAAACATTTGGTATTGTCACTTAATCATTCATTGTCATTAGCTAAATTCATAGACATAAGTACCATTGTGTTTCTTAAATATCATTTAAATATTCAATTTAAAGAACTAGGTGTATGTTTATAATCTGAAATACCAGAGATATTGATATTGACCAGTGAGATTTGTCCCTGAATAACAAGATCATATGATGTGAAATTTCTTGTTGATCTGTCTTTACTAAGAAAAGCAATCAATTCAAACTATTCTTAAGAAGCTGAAGTTCAGACAATTGCAGAGCCTGTCAGCATTTAACTTACATTCCAATATTGTTTTCTAAGGAAACACTGAGGAAGTTATAAATTGCTAGCTAATATCTATAAGCTTAATTAAAAGAATATTATATTTCATGAAGTAACTTTGCATTTATTATTTGGTTTATTTAAAAATATTTTTAAAACTACTGCAAAAGCAGTGGTCTCTGATGATTCCCTTTGTTTTAGTTTGGTAGACAGAAGCCCTTTTGGAAGTAGTGACCTATTAGTAATCAACTGAAAACTGCACTAAATCAATATAGTTAGCTTGAAATCTGGACTAGAAAACCAATTTTGAAAACTTACAGTAAATACTAGAAAACCTATTTGTATTTTAAACTTATGGCCTAGATAGACCTGTCTTTTCCATAATGGAAATTACTGATTATTCAACCAGATATTCAACAATTAATACAGAAAGTAGAGGTGATTATGAAGTGTGGTTTTTCACCTGTATTTCCTTAGAGTCATCTGTATTGGCTGTGGTCTGTTGCTTTACAGCCTTGGTTATGTGCAAAGTATTTCAGTGAGATGGTCGGAGGGTCACTGGGATTCAGGTGTGCCAACTCTCAAAGTGTACTAGCTTTTCAGTCCTGAAGTCAGGATGAAGTAGAGTGAGCAAAATAGCATATTATCCCACAGAGTTGCTGGCTCAGCTCCACACACCGTCTCTGGAGCTCTTCTTTACAGTGTCACCATGGAATCAGCTTGTCTGTCTTCCATATAAATATTACCATGGCTTCCGCTATCTCTGAGTACAAAGGCAATACAAAATAGAAAGTATATAATTAGGACTTTTTTTTTTCTTCCCAGGTAGATACAATTATTTGAGAGAGTCTTTGAATATAAAGTGCTTTATTAAAACTTTACTGATACCTAGCAGGGAAATAAAAAAAAATTGTTGATTTCCTAGCCTTATGTCAGAGAATGAGAGCAGATAGTATGGCGAGGGGAGGAAGGCCAGCATAGGAAGTAAGGAAGGGGTGAGTGAAGAATGAGGGTGAGATATTAAAAGCCTGTCAGGGTTGTTTTAAATTGTGATTCTAATCACTGAATTCTATGCAATGAAGAGCTGTCAGTGGAAACTCACTACTAGCTCTTCCAGTCATGGTAAATCTGATGTAATCTTTTTTTAAAATTTATTGTGAAATAGCTACATTTTATATACATATCATGATCGCACAGCATTGACAGTTTGTACCAGTGTATGACATGACTTGGTTCTCGTTGTTTCCCGTTCCTCTACCTACCCTACAACCCTCACCCCCTGTATACATAAGCTTTGTGGTCTTTCTTGCTTATGAGGTGCCAGTTTTCTGTCTCTAGCAGTTTAGAACCTGAAGAGGCCTAGAACTATTCTTGTGCTTCAGCTTTTCTGTTTTCCAAAATTGCCAACACTGGGTCAGAGTGAGGAAGGCACTTTACCACAGTTAGTAACGCGGCTGTGCCACAATCTCTTCTACTCTTCTGTCGCTGAAATGCACGTTACTCAGCTTAGTTTTCATTCTGTTTTTAATTTACACCTCAGGATTCTGTCTTCTCTTCATCCTTTGCACAGATGACTTTTTGTCTTTCCTCTATTTCACCGCATTTGGTATTTTTATAGACCCATTACTTTTAAATATATCACTGTATTTTTACTGAGTATATTGAATGAAATTGATGATAATTCCAATAATTATGACCAAAGATACAGTGCCTTAAAAACATGTAAGAATATAGGACAAGAAAATATAAAATAAAATAACAAGTGAATAGCTGCTTTTTATTTTGTGTATCAAGTGAAAGATACACATTCTCCATAACACTATTTTTCATATATGGATGAATGCTTCCCATAGAATTATTTACTACATTTATTTTTAAGTTGATACATAAAACATAAAAATATACAGATTATTGAGATGTTAGAAAATAATTCCTAATAGCCATTTAAACTTAAAATTTTCTCACATACTTGGAAATTTCTTTTTTGCGTTTTAGACTTTCCACCAAGCATTGTAAATTTATTTTGTAAATATCCCTTCTTGTTGCTATAATTGGGTGACAGCATTGTTGTGAACATAATGCAGATTAATCTGGACTTTGTTCCTTTATTGACTCCTTGAGCTGTTTGTCCACTTGACATTTTAGATGCAGCGCTGAACAAGAGCTGGAAATTCTGTCATGTCTGAAACTAACCATTGCCAAGGCACTTTCAGTTCACCACCAGTAGAACTACAATTTTTTTAAAGGCAAAAATTTTTCAGATGGTTAGCATTTTTGAGATTCTTATAAATCTAGTGCCTATTTTAAAAGATTAAATAACTCCATTATTCACCCCGAGTTTTTAACTGAGTAAAGAAATAGTATAAACTTTGAAAGGACATGAAAACAGCTTTGGTATCTAAGATATGTCTCACCTTGCCATTTCTTTTGCTGCTGTTATTCTACGTTATGCTTCAGTGATGGATTGAAATTGATAGTTGAAGGGTGAATTCACGTTTAGACACTTGAGATGTGTTAAGTTTCTGCAACCCAGGAATAGCATGCAAGACAGATTTGGTGACTTTGTTAGGTAGCTCCCAAGTGTTTATCATTTCTTGCTTCTAAAAACAGCAGTCCTATAAAAAGAGTCTTTCCACTTATCAGTGACTTACTGCTTTTCTGCATGATCAGTTGAATTCCATGTGAGGATATTATATTCCTCAAAATATAATCAAAGTATTTCATTTTGACAAGAGAAAATTTAACAAATTATAACTTAGTTAAAAACTAGACGAGTACTTAAAATTTCTTATTTCTGGAAAATCAGTAAATATAGGAGTAATAAGCAAACATAGAAATATTTCATTTCATCCAAATAATGAAAGCAAACGTTGAGTCAGAATGATAGATTATGTCAATAGAACATATTTATTCTGACAACCTCATTTTGTCTCTTCACTGTAGTAACAAAGATTCGTTCGTATAAAGCAAATTGAAGAAAAGATGTCTTATGGAAAGAGGAGATTTCTTTAGTTGAGAATTTCTATTTGCATATGTATATTTATGTTATATTGATTAATGTTTGCAATTGTCAAATAAAGGAAACATTAGAAAACCAAACACTAGAAAATCTCTTACATCTAGATAAATTCTTGGGACATTAGTCCTTGGTTATTTTCTATTTTCTCATGCACAAGATATCCTTGTAACCCATTTTGGATTCATTATGATTATTATACAGTCTATCTCTTTTGTCACAGTAATTTTAAAAGCTACACTCTAGGAATTGTGTTTGTACCCAGCAACTGTTAAATTCAAGTTTTGCTACACATCTACTCTGTGAATTAAAAACAGTTCTGACTGAAAAGAATGATCATGGTGTGAGATATGATGGAATTTTCTGTTAAACCAAATTACCACATCAAATTCAGTAAGTTAACTTAAATCATTCATGTTAGATCAAAAATGAAATTATGTGACTAAACATACTGGCAAGTGAGTTTCCTTTGCATTTCAACTTATCGTGACATTCAATGATAAATTTAATTAAGAACAATAAATTGTGAATTATTTTCCTTCCTGATATAAAATTTTTTGACTAATAGGTACACATAAAAGGTGAAAATTTTAAACTAACATTTTATTTTTTTAGGACTAAACACCTTATATACGGAATTATTGAAGTTAATCGCTAGAGATATTTTATTTATTTATTTATTTATTTTAAGGTTTTTCGAGACAGAGTCTCGCTTTGTGGTTCAGGCTGGCCCTGAGCTCAGCCTCAAACCCACATCACAGCAGTCCTCCTGCCTCTGCCTCCCGAGTGCTGGGACTACAGGCGTGAGCCACCACGCCCGGCACTGTGGTATGTGGTACTGGCTGCTGCTGGGCATGAGTCTCCACACCCAGTATTGTTATGTGGTTACCGGGGATCGAACCCGGGTCCCCGTGCTTTCAAGACAGGCACCAGAACCACTGAGCTGACTCCCCCCGACCCTAGAGATATTTTAAAATGCAATTATTATACATATATCCAGTGTTAAGCAAGAGTTTAGGTAATACATCAAGGCAGCTCAGATTCATTTAAACTCTTGTGATCAGCTTCAGAGGAGAGATTACTTTTTCTGAAGGTTTAATGAATATTTGAAATTTTTAAGACTTTATCATTCATAAATATAAAGTTGCTTGGATCAAAACTTAAACGCCCAAATGCTTAATTTTGTATCAGAAGTTATAGTACCTTAACTTTTGGTATCTGAGACAAACTACTCATGTAGTAGATATTTTAAAATTATACATAATTATATAATGTTGCTATTTACATAACCTTAGTGATTCTTAGGAGTGTAACACATAATCATATATAGGCTATTCGTTATGTGATATGACATAAAGCTGAAAGAAGAATAGATTCACGGCCTTCCTTCCTTGGCACTGAAAAATGAAAAGGTTTCCCTAGAGAAGTTGGCATGGCTTAATCTTACCTTAGTGAGTATTAAAGACAAGCTTAAAACATAATTAAACTTAGTTCTAGATAAAACATAGGTATATGATATGTGTATACTGAAATAGTAATACAAATTTTATATTTTACTTTTGATGCTGAAGTAATAGTTTAATCTGAAAATGTTCAAAAAGATCATAATGGGGGCAAGGCAAAGATGTTTTACCGTCTCAGTGGCTCCCCTTAGTGTTAACATGTCCATGGAAAGATCTCTCTTTTTTTTTTTTGAAACAAGGTCTCACTTTGTAGTTCAGGCTGGTCCTCAACTCAGCCTTGAATTCAGAAATCCTCTTACCTCTGCCTCCCAAGTGCTGGGATTACAGGCATGAGCCACCACACCGGCCACTGTGGTATGTGATACTGATTACTAGTGAGCATAAGTCACCATACCCAGCATTGCTGTATGTGGTTATCAGGGATCAAACAACGGCCCTTGTGCTTGCAAGGCAGGCACCGGAACCACTGAGCTAAATCCCCAGCCAGAAAGATATCTTTTGAAGAAAACTAAGAGCATATGATGTCCCATAATACAGAATAAGTAAACTGAATAGTCTGAGAAAAATAAGCAAGTAGAGAACAAAAGATAAAAGAGAGAGAGAGAGAGAGAGAAAGAAAGAAAGAAAGAAAGAAGAAAAAGAAAAGAAAGAAAGAAAGAAAGAAAGACTAAAGCAGGCAATGGGGAAAAGGAAGACAAGAAATAAGAAGCTAGTGTACTAGAAGAATATTAATATTACCGTTTCAGATTTTGTGAAATTTTCACTTGAGCATTTAAATTTTCATTCAGTCTTCACAAGCCATTACTCATCATTGAAAGTATATAAAGTTTTATACTGGAAATGATATGTTAGCTAGGCCCGTATGAGTCTCAAATCCACACCTACTGTTACAAAGGTACATTTGTCTGATGAGGGCTCAAGCGGTCCTCAGCCCCCCATCTTTGTCTCTCTCTCCACGATGTGATGGTGGAGCTCACCCTCTCTTGTTTTTGATCTGTAGTATAACATACATAAAGATCAGTACAGAAGCTGCGATAACGTCTCCGCCAGATCATCAGATAGTGATGTCAGTGATGTGTCCGCCGTTTCCCGAACCAGCAGTGCGTCCCGCCTCAGCAGCACCAGCTTTCTGTCTGAGCAGTCCGAGCGCCCCCGGGGTAGAATCAGGTGAGTCGGTAACGCTGTTTGTATCTCCCAAGTCTTTATCCTCTGTGTGCAACACAGCTAGCTCCTGCAGTGTTCTCCCTAGAACACACTGTGGGTCAAGTAGCAGAGACACCTCGCTAAAATAAGTGGGTGGGTCAAGTGTTTTCCAAGTCTGCATAGTAGGGCTAAATGGGTCCTTTGGTCCTGTCTGCTGTCACACACAGCTTCCTACTGTAGTCTCGCTACTTTGTCATATTTGCAGGAGTTTCTCCTGATACAGTGAAATCCACAGAGGGTCCTTTAGTCCAGCATCAGAAAAGCATTTTCTGTAAAGGGCTACATGTAAGTGTTCCAGGCTTTGCAGTTCAATACTCCTGACATTTACCCAACAGTGTCATTGTAGTGTGAAAGCCATGCAAATAAATGAGCAGGTCAGTTTGTCTCTCTGTCTATCAGTCTGTCTGTCATCTGTTTTGAAGCAGTAGTGGGGGACATTTTCCCCAGTGATAATAGTTTATCCACCTGCTCTTCTAACACGTGATAATGGTCAGTCTATTTTCAGGGCAAAGTGTGGTGCGTACACTAACATGTGTATCCCTAGGTTACATTTTATGAGCTGTAAGACATTTAGATTCATTTTATTAAGTTGCCAGTAGTTCTCTTAAGTTCTTTCAAGGCCAGTACCCTGTTGAAGGAAAAAGACTTCAAATATTCAAGTGCTGTCATAGTAAAGCTTCATCGTGAAAGAGCACAGTTGGTATATGTTGTTCACTAGCTAACAGAAATCGAAGTTTCATGGAAATAATTTGAGGGTTGATAAATACCAATAATTATGTCCTGCTGAAAAGGGTCGGACAGAGGAGATCTGACTTCTTGCTTTGTAAACTGTTCCTTATTTTGTAAAGGGGCCGAGGAGAGGGCTAGACCTAAGAAGAAACAATGAGTTTCTTACTGATAAATTGTTTTCTCTGGTCACTTTTCTGATTCCTGGCCCTTTCCCTTCTCCTGGCTTAAAACCAACAAGTTAAGAGTTTATTTTGTGTAATGGATTATGTAAATTTAGGCACTAAAGCTAACAGTGAAATGAGTTTGCCTTAAACTAATACAAGCACTACCTCTCTGGTACACATTTGACTTTAGACAGATTAAGACAGGTAGAAAAAACAGAAGAAACAGTCAGGGCCAGGTCTTCTGACACTCAGAAGCTTGTCACATGCGTGCGCACACACACACACACACACACACCCACACACACACACACAGAGCTCATGAGCAGGCATGTGTGTGCACACACGATCCATAGAGCTGGTTTACTTCCATCCTAAAAGCCTGGGAGAGGGTGCTTTGGAATGAGGCGATCTGCCTGCTGTCAAAGCTAACACTGCTGCACATGGGTGTTCTTAATATGATACTGTTCATTCCTTTATTTTTGTAACTGAAAGCATCTTGGGTTTAATAAGTTTACCATTAAAAGATCAGCAGCTCATCAGCTTTGATAATAGAATATATCTCTATAGAATGAGAAACAGCAAACTTTTGAGTTCCTTTCCTATGTGAGGACTTTAATATTTCCTAAAACTACCTTAAAATATAATACATCTGCCATATAACTTAAATTATGATGACCTTAATGGTTTAAAACTATTTTTATATTTAAGTTCCTTAAATATGTCTTCTCTTAAATTATTATATAACATAGCCAGTGTGTTATTATGCATTCCTCTGGATAATTTTTTACTGAGAATTAGTAAAAGGATTTGGCATCCCCTAAAGCTAGTAATTAATATCCTAGAAATCAACTTAGTATCCAGTGTTCTCAGGAGTGACAGTAGGAGGAAACCACATGACATGATCTTATCCACATTACCTAATGCCATTGTGTGTATTCACTTAAAATACCAATGATTTCCAAGCACTGCTTACTGCATTTTCCTCTCAAAGCATCACACTGAGCACTGTTGCTTTAGAGGGTTAATGTTTGGAGGAATGACTATACCAAAAGAACCTCCTTGACTCAGGGCCACCACTAGCAATGCTAGGGCCATTGTGGGAGTTGAAGGATTTTATTTTATTTTATTTTATTCTTATCTTATCTGTTCAAACTTAATTTTCTTTATCCTTGCCTGTTGTATTATGGAAAACAAAGTTTACTAACATTTACAAAAGTACTCAAAAAAAAAAGAGGGAGAATATGGAGATTTGATGACAAGGAGAGATGAATCAGAACACAGAGATGCAGAGAGAAATATATATGTAGTCAGTTTTCATTGTCTCCTTTCATAACATCATCTTAGCTCTACTAGTTTAGGGTGAATGAGCCATTTCCACTATTATCACTATGGTTAGATTAAAGCTATAAAGAGATGGAAAGAATATCACATGAACTCTTTACAAATATTCTGGCTTTATGATAAATATATTAATATAGTACCATACCATATATCTGGATCAACTATTGCACTACATAGCTGAATTTTTATACTGTGTAATACAACAGAATACTGCTTGAACTACAATACAAGTGGCACAGCCACTTAGATTATAGCCGAAGCAGAACGTTTCCTAGTCAGGTTCTTCCCTGAGAACCACTGAAGTCTGCTACATAGTGAGGCAGAGCTGGTACAGTTCGAAACAGGTCTTTCATCTGCATTTTTACCTTTTTACGAGGCCAGGTTATGGTAGGTTTAACTCATACCTGTTTAGTTAAATAATGAAGAGTTTCATGACAGACAATAACAATAGTTGGTATAATAAATAAACTTTTCAAATTCAAAGTGAACCAGGAATAGCTCACTAAGGCAGATTAATTTGTGGAAATGATAATTAGATTGTAGTGACTACATCTGTTCTTGGGGAGAAAATAAGTAAAAATTTTTCATGAAATTTTTTTTGTTTTTTAAATTTATTTTATTGGTATATTTTATGTATACATTGTGATCACATTCAACATTGAGAATTTGTACCTGTATATGACACATCTTGATTCTCATTTTTTCCATTCCCCTGCTCTCCGTACAGCCTCCACCCCTGTATACGTAAACTTTGTTTCCATTTTTTTATCATCAAGTTTGTTCTTTCCCTTCTTAACTTTCCCCTATGCCCCCCTTATCCCTTTCCCATTGAACATTTTCTTCCTGTTTCATAATATCTATCATATAATCTGGACCTTATTTACACTTTCAGTTTTTCATACTAGAGAAATGATACAGTATTTACACATCTGTGTCCTATTTATCTCACTTATGAATATGTTTTCAGGGGACATCCATTTGAGTTAATCAACTCTAATTTATCATTCTTTATTGCAGAGTAATATTCCATTTTATTAAAGACCACATCTTCTTTATCCAGTGTAGTTGATGGACATTTGGGCTATTTCCAAGATTTAGGTATTACAAACTGTTCTGCAATAAACATAGGTGCAGACATGTCACTATGATATGAGCCTTTTAATTCTTTTGTGTATATATCTAGCAGGGTCAAATGGGACCTCTAGTCATAGTTTTCTGAGGAATCTCCACACTGATATCCACAGAGGTTGTACCATTTCTACATTTCCATGAGCAGTGGAGAAGGGTTCCTTTCTCCCCGCAGCTTCACCAGCATTTGTTAGTTGATTTCATGATAGCAGCCATTCTTTTCTTTTTAATTGAAATCTTTATTGGTACATTATATATATACATCCTGATCACACTCAACAATGAGAATTTTTACCAATATATGACACAATTTAATTCTCATTTTTTCCCATAGCCCTACCCACCCTACCACCCCCAACCCCTATATACATAAACTTTGATTTCTTCCTTTTGTTGTAATCTCATTATTTTCCCCCTTCTCCCCATTTTGCTTTGAGTATTCTCTATTTCACAATATATAAATACATTCTAGAACTCATTTACATCTTTATTTTCTCATATCACAGAAAAGATGCGATATTTATACATCTGTGACCTATTTATTTCACTTATGAGGATGTCCTCAAGGTTCGTCCATTTAAGTATAAATGATTCAAACTTATCATTTTTTATGGCAGAGTAATACTCCATTATGTAGAAGAACCACTCCTTCTTTATCCAGTCTCCTGTTGGTGGACATTTTGGTTGTTTCTAAGATTTAGCATTCACAAACTGAGCTGCTATAAACATAGGTGCACATATGTCACTGGGGTATGAATTTTTTAATTCTTTTGTGTATATACCTAGAAGAGCAATGGCTAGGTCAAATGGAACCTCCAGTCCTAACTTTTTGAGGAATCTCCAAACTGATCTCCACAGGGGTTGTACGAGTCTACATTCCCACCAACAATGGAGAAGGGTTCCTTCTTCTCTGCAAAGCCTCACCAGCATTTGTTGCTAACTGATTTTGAGATAGCAGCCATTCTTTGTGGAGTGAGATAAAATCTTAATGTTGTTTTCATTTGCATCTCTCAAATGACTAGTGATGTTGAACATTTCTTCATATGTTTCTTAGCTGCTTTTATTTCTTCCTCTGAAAAGTGTCTGCTCATTTCAGATGCCCATTTTTTTATTGAAATCTTTATTGGTACATTACATATACGCATCATGATTGCACTCCATAATGGGGATTTGTACCAGTATAAGACACAACTTAATTCTCATTT
Organism: Petromus typicus; assembly: GCA_004026965.1. Taxonomy (NCBI): domain Eukaryota; kingdom Metazoa; phylum Chordata; class Mammalia; order Rodentia; family Petromuridae; genus Petromus; species Petromus typicus. The sequence goes on from PVIR01000221.1 coordinate 85,011, forward strand.
TTTCTTATAGCCCTACCCACCCTACCACCCCCCCCATATACATAAAATTTGTTTCCTTTCTTTTTTCTTATAATCTCATTATTTTTCCCCTTTCACCCTATTTTACTTTGAGTTTTTTCTATTTCACAATATATAACATACAATTCTAGAACTCATTTACATCTTTATTTTCTCATACCAGAGAAAAGATGCGATATTTACCTATCTGTGACCTGTGTATTTCACTTATGAGGATATCCTCAAGGTATGTCCATTAGGTATAAATGATTCAAACTTAGCATTTTTATGGCAGAGTAATACTCCATTCTGCCCTGCTAGGTATATACACAAAAGAATTAAAAAACTCATTTCACAGTGACATATATGCACCTATGTTTATAGCACCTCAGTTTGTGATTGCTAAATCTTGGAAACAACTCAAGTGTCCATCAACTGGAGATCAGATGCTCATGTTTGAATTGGGTCTTTAAATTTGGATGGATTGATTTTTTTTTTTAAGTTCTTTATATATTCTGGATAGTAGCCCTTTGTCTGACAAATGGCTGGTGAAGATTTTTTTCCCATATTGTTTGTTGCCTTTTTGCTTTGATAGCAGCCATTCTTTATGGATGAAGTCTGACTGTGTTGTTTTCATCTGCATCTCTTGAATGACCAGTGATGTTGAGCATTTCTGCATATGCTTCTTAGCTGTATTTGCTTCTTTATTTGAGAAATGCCTGTTCATTTCAGATGCCCACTTTTGAATTGGGTCATGGGGAGCTGTAAGCTGGGGCGGAGAACTCATGTGTAGGGAAAAGGGAGACAGAGCTCAAACTGAAGACGAGATTCTGGGACTCAGATGATGGTGGAATTGAAGAGGGCGGGGTATGGAGACCAGGGACAAGGGAGCCATTAGTAACGACTGAATAAAGAGCATCTTGCAATCAGAGTTCACACAACAGGACTCGGTGAGGCTGCCGTGCTCGCCTGCACATGGCTTCCACTCAGATGTTCATTTTGGTTCCACCCACTGTAGCCTGATATTGTTGCTGACCAGTATTGAGAGCATCAGTAAGTGCACAATTCCTATAGGCCTTGACTTAATTTTTCTGTTTAGTTATACATATATTCATTCAATCAGTCAGAGTCATTTATTAGATCACCACTATGTGCATACCTGTCCATAACTTATCTGAAAACCTAGCACTCTGTGGTTGTAATTGAGCCTGAGTGAATATGCAGTAGCACGGTTATGCATGTACCCCTTGAAAACTGAGAATTGTACCTGCCAGTCTGACCACACAGGTATGTGTGAGGAAAAAGATTTTTAAAATGTGGTTCAGCATTTTTGGAAGTATAGCACTATGCCATATAATGTAGTCACTGCAAACAATATGAAATATGAGCTATTTTATACCTTTGAACTCATGCTTCTGTGCTTTGTCAACCCAGATGACCATCTTAAAGGATGGCACAGCACTTCCCAGAGTTTGTATTTTGATTACTAATATTTAATTTTTCCACTTAAATTTTATTCTCATTCTGAAGGCATTTCATTTTGTTGTATTGGACAATATCTCCATGGAGCGTAGATGTTATGATGAACTTTATCATCTCTAAGACTTGCCTTAGAGCCAGAGAAAAAAATTAAATCCATGGAATTATTAAAAAACCTAAAAAATGGCTTGATTCCAACAAGTTCAACTAAAGCAAACATACTACTATTTGCTTATGTATCGAAGTAGAGAGTGGGAAACTACTGCTCACCGAACATCTTTCTGACCAAACTGTGGCACAATAAACTTTAGTGACTTAATTTCCTAGAAAGAAAGTAAAATAGGAGATGTAGTTCTGGTTCTGGAAATATTAACTATTTTGATTTCACTAGCATAATTTGGTTGCAAGATTATAAAATAGTTGGTCTTCAGTGTACAATTCAGTGTACAATTTCAGTGAAAATCCAGCATACTGGTCTTAATTGTTTTGTTTTCCTGCTGTATATTTTTTACACACTTACTACTTGAAGTAGAAATAATACTTTTTACTGAATTTTAGAATTTTAGCTTTACATAGAAGAATATAAATTACTGAAAGAAATACATTTTATTTCCAGGTTCATTGCTTTACCTTTTATACTTAATTTTCACTTTTATTTCACTTGCAAGATCAGTTAATTTTGCAGAACTATGATAAAATGTTTAAATCATTATCACTTTATTATTTTTGTTAATTGATAAAATTAACATTGAGACCTGTTTTTTTACACATTTTAATATGGATACTTTGTTCCTCTTGTTATCTTAAAACATATTTATGTTAAATAAGTATGAATAAATTAATATTTATTAACATTAAGTTAATAAATTGAGTTAATAAATATTATATATACAAGATAGTTAATAAAATATAGAGACTTTAAGAAGTGAATTTCCTGTCATTAATGGACATATTTTCATAGTTAACTGAGCCCTGCAGTAATTATGTGCTTGTCTGTTCCTTTTGAACTAAAATACACACACAAATGCATTTAAATATGTGTATGTGTGTACTGTGTGTTCATTTTTAATGTTATTAATGACTTGTGACTAATTCATAGACCTTTATGGCCCATTTATAATATGTGATTATGTTCTCATAGTTTGGTTTTCACCAGATAATATACAACAGCTTTTGTTTCTATCTCTCTATCTTTCTGTGTCTCAGGCTCTGTGTCTCTTTCTCTGTCTGTCTGTCTCTCTCCCTTTCTCTTTCTGTATAATTTCATTTATAACAGACTAGAAATGCTTGAGTGTATTTATTTTTGAGTGAGTGCTTACAGTTTTAAGACTACAAATAGACATCCCTAAACTAGCATTTCTTACAACAAATATAAAACAACATTAGCTTGTTTAGTATTTGAGCAGAGTGACTATATTCTTACTGAAGCCAGGTTCTGTATCAGAAAGCTGGAAGCCTCCTGAAGCTTTACTTATTCTCAGTCCTCTTTTAATTCATTGTCTTACAGTTGTTTTTGAAAACTTTCAGTCCCTTAAGGAAACTGTAGATTTTCTTTTCCTAATTGCAGTCCACACATGAAATTTTAATACCATAAATTCACTGCATCTATCTCCATAATCTTGGAAGATCTCACATTTTCTAAGGATTTTTTTAATCTGCTTTCCCTGTCAAGATCCACTAATCATCCACTGAGAGTAGTAGCACTCCCACTGGGAGTACAAGTTGTACAAGGTCATGAGATCCTACTGATTTTACCTCCTAAATAAACCTCAGGACCACATGCAGAAGATTACAAATAACTGACATTTTCCTATTTTCATAACATGAGGTCCGGTTGATTTTACCTCACAAATAGACCTCATGACTACAGACAGAAGGTTACAAATAATCAACATTTTCCTATTTTTGCAAGAAAATATTACAAACTTCATCTAATATGAAGCTTGAGGAAACTACATCCCTAAATTATAAAATATAAAAAATAGCTTTCAAGTTTATTGAAGTCTAGAACAAAATGAATGCAAATGCTATGAATAAGTAGGTGCTGACTTTAAACAAATACTGAGTAAACTGTAGAACTCTCTAAAATAAAGGCTGTGGCCTTGCAGACCAATCAGATATGCGTCCACAGGAGTCTGTGAGAAGCAGGAAGGAGCGGCCCAGAGCGCCGTGAAATGGGATGTTGCACCTCAGAGTCTCGGCGCCACGACTCCAGGAGCAGCGCATGAGCCCTTGTGTGGCCGCAGCGGGACACCATAGGCACTGTGCTCGATCAGCAGGAGAGGCTCAGCGTGGTTTACAGGAGGCACAGTTAGCGTGTGGCTTCATTGCTCACCAAGTGCCTATGGTTGGCCACATAGCTGGTCTCATACTTTTACCCCTTTTCAAAGGAAAATATTTTATAATTCTGAACATGACAGTATAGTTTGTGCTAGATTGATATTTCCAAATGTAAAACTGCAAAAAGATAATACACAAACAAATAAAAATTGTTTAAAGTCATTTGAGAGTAACAAAACAGGCAGAAATTCGAAGAGCTTCAGCCTTTGAAAGCATAGAAAATACAGAGTAAACACTGAGCTTATCCCAGTCTCCTCTGCAGACTCTTTCCAACCTGGTGTCTGAGAAGCAGCTTTGCAGAAGGCAGTGGTCCCGCTAAGCTGAGGCGGGGATATCTCCCCTCTGCATCTCACAGCTAGAAATTGTGAGTGAAGCGCTTAAATTTTCTGCAGATTCCGCTGAACGAATGAGTTGTGCATCCTCAGGAAAGACTCCAGGAAATCAGACTTGCAGCAGCAGGAAGGCGGAGGAGTCGTGCATGGATCCCGGCAGCTGCCGCGTGCTGAGAGGACGCAGATTAGCTTCGGAGATGGTGCAGCGTCAGAGGGAACTGACAAACACCTATGGTTTCCTGTACGAATCTCTAAAGCGCCAAACTGCCAAAATAAACATTTTTCTAGAGCTTTAAACTGAGCTCTGCACGAGGGGAAAGATGAAACCCATCTATTAACCCCTCATGATTATCTTTTTTGAAGAAAATATTACCATCCAAACTATTTGCAGGTGTTATATACAAAGTTCAGCAAACAAGAATTTTGAATTATACTTGAAAAAGTGGAAATCAACTAACTAAAAGGTAACAAGAATTATCAAATAGAGACTTTAAAATATCCATGATTAGCGTGATTAAGCAGAGGATGGGTGTGCTCAGCAGGCCTGGATCTCATTTAAAAAGTAAATGGTAGTTTTAAAAGTAAAGAATCCAATCACAATTTAATAGTAGGTTTAGTTAGAAGCTTATTGGAAACAACACAACAGGGGATTAGGTAGCTAGACTATAGAAAGTTTATAAAGCAAGGGACAGAAGAGACGTTACAAAAGACAGTAGAAGATGCGGAACGTGGTGAAAGGTCCAGTGGGGCACCAAGCAGAGGAACTGTCAGAAGCAAGTCCTGAGCACTGAGACACTGGCTGTGAGTTTACAAAAACTGATAGAAGACATCAAATTACAATATTAAAGACTTTAAAAAACACCCTGTCATATATGATGGTGAAAATAATCTAGTGGCATCATAAGGAGAGTACAAAAGATGGAAGAAAAAAATTCGTAGTAGAAACTCAGGGGTGCAAAAGAGATGCTATCCTCAGTGCAGTAAAGAAGAGCTCAGCTGAAATTCTATGAGATATTATGAAACTATAAAGTCGGTTTCACAACTAATAGAATGCTGGAAGCAAGAAAAAGACAAAGCTCCAATCAAAATTTGTATACTTCTTCTTGACTGCTCAACAAGAACATCTTTCAGACAAATGGATAGATGGATGAATGGGTGGACAGTCAGACAGACGAGCAGACAGACAGACAATGGATGGATGGTTCCATCTCAGAGAATTCATCCACAGTGGACCTGCACAATAAAAAATGCAAAGTTCTTCATGCGAAAGAAAATGGCTATCCCTGAAGCGTAGAGACCACTCACAGAATTTCTCTTTGGCTGTGTTCAGACAGCCCCAGCCAGTCCTGAGCCTGCACCATGCCAGTGTAGCAAGAAGAAATGAATGATCCCAGCTGTGAGGATTACAAGTGAGTGAAAACCGTCATTGTAACAATTTGTGAGATCAGTAATATAGAAAAACCCAGAACAATCTGCAGAACAACTGTTACAACTAATAAGTGGGTTTGACAAAGTCATCGAATGCAAGCTTATTATTAAAACAAATATACTTTTATGTACCAGCAAGAAACTTTAGGAAATGAAGTTGATAAAATTCTGTCATAAGATATAATTAGAAAGATGAATAACCTATAAATTTGAGACCTAGAAACATGAACAAGCTATAAATTTGAAACAACCGATAAAGAAACTAACACAATGTGTATAAGATCAAAACAATGAAGATTCCCCTTGTGTTCTTGCTGAAATCATCCTAACTTTCAGAACAGTGGTACTTAGGCTCATACCTTTTAATTCTGTCCCCACATTTAATGCCAGTCACCTTACACTGGCTAACAGGGTGAAATATAGCATCTACTGCACAAATATGATTGTCTTATATTATCTGTCACATGTATATCTCTAGGTAACAGTCTTAGTTTGTGTTAAGGGAAAATAATAGGATATTCCAATTTTTTTAGTCATAATTTAAAGTTTTTTTTCTTTTAACATATATGTCTCAGTTTTATTTCCATAACAACTGATTATAAAATGCCCAAGACTTGCATCTATTTTAACATCCCTGAAATCAGTATATAATTTCCCACTGATGGGAAATCAAAGTTTAGTTAGTATGTTTAACAATTATGTAAAATAATCACACATCTTCATAAAGATAGCACCTTCAATTTCATTGAATGTGTATAGATTTTTAATTCATCTTACCATTTAATGGTTAATAATATAATATATTATACCAAATCACATGTATAATCTATATTGTGGGCTACCACTGCTTCATATCCTGTACTCATCAATATGAGGCGTCTAAAATGCTGCTAAAGTGCAAAGTAGATCATCTTCACTAGCTATAGTTCATTATCGTGTAAGCCATAGAAGAAGTATTAGACTATGTGCAGTCTGTGTGCTTGTTTTGTATGTAAAGTACACACTCACCAATTTAATTATATTGATATCTGAGAGGTTTTTTTATAATTATAGTTCAATGTAACTACATTATTTTCCATAATTTATTGGAATAAATTTTAACTCATCTGTTGAATAAAACTATTATAGATATTTAGGAAAGAATTTCAGATTAACCTATTCTATAAGAAAACCATCCTTAACTGAAGATATAAATGAGTGCTAAAGTGTATGGTAAATACTGTGAAATAGAAAATATTCAAAGGGTAAAGGGGGATAGGAATATATAACATGAGGGAAAAATGTGATGATTAAAAAAAGGAAACAAAGCTTATGTATATATGGGGTGGGCGATTGTAGTGTGAGCAGAAGAATGGAAAAAAATGAGAATTAAGTTGCATCATATACTGGTACAAACTTTCAATGTCGACCATGATCGTGATGTGTATATAAAATGTACCAATAAAATCAATTAATTTTTAAAAAACCATCCTTAATCTTACCAGTAAACAAAATTATGTGCTTAGACTGTATAATATGCTACCTTAATAACATGTAGAAAGAAAGGTAAAAGTTTTTTAAAATTGAGATGTGATTCACGTGTCATAAAATCCACCAAACGTTCACAGCTCAGTGTTGTTCAGTGCACCCACAATGCGGAGCAGCTGTCACTACCATCTAATTCTGTAATTTTTCCATTCAACCCCAAACCCGTGCCTATTAGCAGCTACCCCTCTTCCCTGCCCTCTAGTTCCAGTCTCGAGGCTCATATTCAGTCTTGAAGTATTTTGCTTTTACTGATTTCATTTAGATGGAATCCTACCATAGGCAGGCTTTCATTTCTGGGTTCATCCATAGTATGGTTTCAACTTCACCCATGCTGTGACTTCAGTTTCTTTCCTTTATGATTAGTAATATTCAGTTTTGTGAGCAAACCACAGTTCACTTCTCCATCAGTTGGTTATTTGGGTTGCTTCTGCATTTTTTTTTTTTTTTTTGCTCTAGGATAATTTTTCTTTTCTTTTATTGTATTCTTTACCTCATCTTTTTTTTTAATCTTTATTGGTACATTAAATATACACATCATGATTGCACTCCATAATGGGGATTTGTACCAGTATAAGACACAACTTAATTCTCATTTTTTACCATAGCCCTACCCACCCGACCACCCCCCCATATACATAAAATTTGTTTCCTTACTTTTCTGTTACAATCTCAACATTGTCCCCTTTCACCTTATTTTACATTGAGCATTTTCTATTTCACAATATAAAACATACAATGCTAGAACTCATTTACATCTTCATTTTCTCATACCAGAGAAAAGATGCGATATGTACCTATCTGTGCCCTATTTATTTCACTTTGCTTCTACATTTTGACTGTTATGAATAACTCTGATACAAACATTTGCATGTGTCTTTGTATGGATATGTTTTCAAATTTCTTGAATATATATTCAGTTATGAAATTGTTGGGTTGTATGCTTTGTCTTTAACTTTTGTATGAAATTGTTGAGTAAAGGCTGAGGATTTAGCTCTGTGTTTCTGGTGCCTGCCTGGCAACTGCAAGATCATTAGTTCAATTCCCCGTACAAAAAAATATTGAATCAGTTTCATGGTTATTTTATGTTTTATCATATTCTAGCTTAGTTAAACTGCCAACTTATTTTCCAAAGTAGTTGGCATCATATCATATTTCCATCAGAAATATATATATATATATATATATATATATATATATATATATATATATATATATTTTTTTTTTTTTTTTGTGAGACAGGGTCTGGCTTTGTGGTTCAGGCTGGCCCTGAGCTCAGCCTCCAACTCACATCACAGCAATCCTCCTGCCTCTGCCTCCCGAGTGCTGGGATTACAGGCATCCATCAGAAATATTGAGGGTTCCAGTCCCCCCAAATGTTCATCAGCATTTGTTACTCCTTCTTTTCTTTTTTATTATTATAATAAATGTTATAGTGCACATGAAGGGAAATCTTATTGTGGTTGTCATGAAGTTGTTCAACCAAAATTACAAAATTACCTTAATACCTCCACTCTGTGAATTTAGATTTTTTATATGAAAATTCATCCATATTAGAAATTTCTTAAGAATACATTTTTATTTTTAAAAAATAGCTGTTCTTAAAAGCTGTTTAAAAGTTAAAAGCTTTAAAAAGTTTATACATTTAAAAGATTAGAAAAAATTAAGTCTCTTTACTGGAAATTCTTAGTTCCTTGTGTTAGAATCATCATGGTAAGTTCTTATCTGTGGAAGTTCATTAGAACAAGGGTTGTGTTAAATATAAGGTCCTTCAGAATCTGATAGCATCTCTAGAGTATGGACAAAATAACAGATTTTTTTAATCACTAGTTGAGAAAACTGTCACGAATAAGGAGAACTAAAACCAGTTTTATCACTTAGATACAGAATCAAAATTAACAAATCTAACTCTAAACTTTATGGGATGGTTCTTTTCATTTTCATTGTGCCCAAGATATTTTCTTGAGTGATGTGAGCTTCTAGTAGCACACAGACATACAAAAAGCCTAACAAACCAGATTTTCTTTCATCTGCTACTCAACTTTTAATACATCTTTGATGTCTGCCATCTAGCAGAAATTCGTCTGTACACAGATCCCCTATTGTTGCTGCCACTACTTAAGAGTGTTTTTAGTCACACACAAAGAAAATCAGAGCCAGACTTTTCAAGAACCAGAACTAGAAAGGAATAAAAGCAAAACACATTGAAAACCAGAGTTAGAAAAAAGAAATATAAACATTAAATCAACAAACCGAGAAAAAGCACCTGCAGGATAGAGAACGTAGAAATGCACTTCTTGAACAATATAGTTTAGTTCATTCAAGTTCATGTAAGCATCTTTACCAGGGCAATCATCCTATCAGACATAATGTCCATGATTACCAGAAACAGATGCACAAGTGCTGCAGTCTTAATTTACTCATTAAAGAGAAAGCCAGCAAAATGACAACCTAAGTTAGCCTATGATAATCTTCAAACAGATAGTGCACTTAATTCATTTCTTGCTCCTAAGTCAAGTCATTCAGCAATGGTGAAGATGCTGTAGCAAATTTAGTGATATAAAAGGTTCATGCTAATATTCAATATCAGAATATTACTGTTACTTACAAACTGGTAAGTAAAGGACTTGGAGATAATGGTCATGATGCTAGAGAGAGTTTGAAAAACTTTATAAGGCAGGAGGCCCTAACATGCATGTTAAATTCTCTTTTTTTTTTTTTAGGTTTTTTGAGACAGGGTCTCACTTTATGGTTTAGGCTGGCCCTGAGCTCAGCCTCCAACTCACATCACAGCAATCCTCCTGCCTCTGCCTCCCGAGTGCTGGGATTACAGGTGTGAGCCACCACGCCCAGCACTGTAGTATGTGGTACTAGTTGCTGCTGAGTGTGAATCTCCACACCCCGTATAGTATGTGATTACTGGGGATCCAACCCGGGTCCTTGCACTTGCAAGACAGGCGCCGGAACCACTGAGCTAAATCCCCGGCCCCAACGTGCTAAATTTTCAAGAAAAATAAATGACAGGATTTTTTTTCCAGAAAAAGAAAGTGGAGGGGGGAAAAAGGCTAAGAAAAGGAGAAGTAGAATATATATTTGTGCTAAAATCATGACCTTCAGTTAACTAGATTAATCTGGCTGAGAAACTCTTTGGTAGATAGAAGATTTGAAAATACCTTTACAGCTTCTCACTGAACCTAGTAGTATTCTAAATAATTCTTTAGAATATTAGATGCATCCTATGTGAAAGTGACTTTAAGCATCTAAACAGATATTTCATTTTGGGGAATTATATCTCAGAATGTATTTACATTGCATTGATATAAGTAAATATCCATGAAAAATATTTGAACTTTTCAGCTCATTTTAAATATATTTTTATTATATAAAGACAAACACATTGCTGCTACTTTTAAACTCACAACCTAAGAAATATTTTTCCATATTTCCCAATAATGTTTTTTTTTGTGAAATAACTTAAAAATGCCAATTAAGATCTATGAAAGAATTCCATTTTTATGGAAGTAACAAGGAGGGTTGAAGGTAGATGTTAATTAGTGCATGCCTTCCTGAGAAGGGAGAAATAATCAGAAAGAGGTATTTGATATTATAGTGGGAGCTGTGCTGAAAAAGATAGCTGAGCAGTAAAAAAGCAGATTTCTAAGTCGCACGTGTGATTTTGGGTGAGCGTCATGGCTGTAAAATTGATGGAATTTTGACTTCTCTGGAGCTCCTCTCTCAGATTTCTGCAGATAAACTACCACAAAAAAACAGGTGATAGGATTAGGCCTAAGGAGGATGGTAGATGCTGCTGAAATACATTCCTGAGGACATAGCAGAAATTATAACATTTTTCCACAAAAGAAAATGCATTAGAGTTGGGATTTTAAATCCCACCAAAATCAGTTTTAAATTGATCATATGTGATATACCCCTCATTAATGTTTTGAAGAGGGGGTTACATAACATGGAGAGCAAATCAATCAGATATGTAAATGACTTTAAATGCCAACTTGATAAGAAGCTTATAGAATGAAACAAATAGCTTATTGGGAGTTTGCAGTCGACCACTTAAGACATGCAACTAGAACTTAAACTTCTGAATCATTCCTATCCAATGCAAGTGACAGTTTTCAATTCCCAGTCCATAAAAGATAAGAAAAACTAGTCTTGCCTCTTTTCCATAGCTTTTGAACCCTCCCCGTCTTGCCTGCCTGTCTTTCTTAACTTACCGGATGCTACTACTTTCCCTGATAATTGCAGCATTATATGACCACAAGACTTTTCTTCATACTAAGATTTATTCTGACTTGTACTTTAAGTATCATCACCACTATTAAAAAGTCATGTATGGGCCGGGGAGTTAGCTCAGTGGTTCGGGCGCCTGTCTTGCAAGCGCAAGGGCCCGGGTTCGATTCCCCGGTAACCACATAACAATACTGGGTGTGGAGACTCAACCCAGCGGCAACCAGTACTATATACCACAGTGCCGGGCGTGGTGGCTCACGCCTGTAATCCCAGCACTCGGGAGGCAGAGGCAGGAGGATTGCTGTGATGTGAGTTTGAGGCTGAGCTCTCGGGGCCAGCCTGAACCACAAAAGCGAGACCCTGTCTCAAAAAAAAAAAAAAAAAAAAGTCATGTATGATGAGGGCTATGTAAGTTAGTTTTTGCAAATCTTTTGAAAAACAAATATTAAGAAGGCATCAGGAAACATTAACCTTGTATGAATAGCCCTGACTATGCTGCTTTTTACTATACTTTAAAAAATCCGGACTTTACTCCATTGAAATGCCATTGTTTCAAAACATTACTTGTAAATAACTGTGGGGGTGGCGATGTGATCTCAAAGCGTTTGTAGCTGTATAACTACTCTCTCTGGCTTTCCCCTTTTAACCATGTGCCTGGGGTATTTCAAAAATAAATTAGATTTAGTGTTTCAGTGTTGCCGACCTGTGATTTATGGTTGCGTATATGTTTTTACTTTGTAAATATAGTTCATTTACCCCCAAAATGCAAGGCAGACGGATGGGAAGTTCCGGAAGAGCCATCATGAAGAGCAGCAGCATGAGCGGAGAGATATACACGCTGGAACGCAACGACGGCAGCCAGTCAGACACAGCGGTGGGGACCGTAGGGGCAGGTGGCAAGAAGCGGAGGTCCAGCCTGAGCGCCAAAGTGGTGGCCATCGTGTCTCGCAGGAGCAGAAGCACGTCTCAGCTCAGCCAGACAGGTGAGTCCAGTGAGCTCAGCGGGAACGTCACAGGTCCTTGCTGGAGAGACAGAGCTGGTCTACCTGCTCTGGTGCGTGGTGGGATCGCAGGTTGGATTTCGGTCTTCCTTGCAAAGAAAATGTGTTTTTTGGTCTCTGAACATCGGTTACATGTGTGGTTTTATGTTCTGCACAGCTCTCTGAAGAAGGTGTTTATTAATCTAGAAAGTGATTGGATATTTTCATTCAAGTTCAGAAAAATGAAGGCTGTGTTTGTGAATGTGAAAGGAAATGCAAAGAAGTATTAGACATCCAAATTGGTTCGTGTGCAAGAAAAGCAACAGGATTCCCCTTTTCAAAATGTTCCATAACTGAATGTCTTATAATTTAGGCCATCTCTGTATCCTTGTAGAAAAGGTCGGTTGTGCAACTCAAAATATGATCTGCAAAGTACTGTATGAATATAACTGAGCTGTGTTTGTTAGAGTTTCCTTAATTTCTACGAGAAACAAATGTTTAGAGAAGTTAAAGTTAAACCCACATAACTTGCAAGTAGAAACCCAGGGGCGATTGTACTTTAGAAAAGGGCCGGTGAACTCATGTGAAGAATCATGTTTTAAAACAAATCTGTGTGTCACATATTTTTTGTTGCTTATGTATCTTAAAAGCTTCATATCTTGAAGGTATATACAAAAAGCAAATGGAGAGAGTTGTGTGTCACTAAGTGCAGTAAAAACACTGCTCAGGATTACATAATATTTGATCACACATATTACATAACTCATCACTGTGTACAACTGATATTAAGTCGAAGGTAAGTGAAATAGTGAAATGGTTTAAATCATCAGCATTATTTTTCCCCTATATTCATGAATTTCTTTTTATGTTTCTTTATTGCAAGAGCTATTTTTTGTCATAAAACTTACTTATATAAAAGCCTTAATATAATCTTTTTTCTTGCTCACATTTGGAAAGTACCTATTTTAAATTATGCATTTTACTAGATATATTGACACAAAAAGTAGAGGTGGGAAATTTAGAGTCATTTAGAATTTGAACTAGTACATAGAGCAATTGCTTCTAGCAGAATTTTGTCTTGAAAACCCTAGGATTACAACGAACCTAAATTGTCTAGCATTTCTGCAGTAGATGTACATTTTTATCATCCCAGAAAGAAAAGCTCTTCTTGGCATTGTTAAAAAGGAGCCATTTGTCATCAGCATCAGACGTTCTTAAAGTAAGAGCAGAAGACATGTTGCATTTGTTCAGTTTTTTCAATGGCCATCACAGTTTTGATGTAATTACATTCTCCAGTGTGGCATGTGTGGAAGTTTTCATACCCAGTTTTCAGAATACCTCATTCATTCATAGACAAAGTGGAATGGGAATGTTCTTTGATGTCACATGGTGTTCCCTGCGTGAGATGTACCAGCTTTAGGAGATGGTTTATAGTGGTCCCAGTCTTTCTCTGAAGTGGAATAGAATAAAGAGGGTTTGCTTTGATTTGGTTGGATAGGAACTATACTCATGGTACATCTTTGTAGCTAATAGGTTTGATTGATTGCTGTGGAAACTGTCAGCCCCTTAATTTATCAGTTTAAATTTTATCCTAGTTATGGCCATGTGTCACCTTTCGAATAACAGCTCCCTTCCCAGAAATCGCATTGCTCGTGATGTCCCTGGAGCCTCCCTGCTTTCAGAGTGAGGCGCAGTGCACGGGCCCATCAGGGACACTGGATGATGCTCTCACAATGCCAAATTGTTCTGTCCTACAGTGACTTGACAACAGACTCTGATTTCTCTTAGGACTCAGTTTGCTTGTTGAATGGTGAGTCACTCTATGAACTTCCGAGATATCACATTTTAAGATTGACTCTTGAGATAATAACTTTTAATTTTTATCTGATAACCTGTCCATAGGTCTTATTCCTTTGGATCTTTCTAAAGCCAAATGTTGATAATCTCCAATATCTATCCCCTGCTTCAGTGCATGGTCTGGCTTTTCTGTGTCTGGGGTTATAACTTTTATTTTTTTTTACTTTATCAATAGTTATAATTCTTCATTCCTGTGGCAATTCAGAAAAGTTCAAAATTTTTTGTTTTCAGAAATCTCGATTTTATTAGTTCAGTTTCTGCATATCACCATCAAACCACTATTTCTGGATTCTTTCTCATGCAGTAAATATTCCTTCCTTCCTTCCTTTATTTATTTATTTGTTTGTTTATGTATGGTGACACCTTGGATCAAACTTAGGACCTCGCATTTGCAAGAGAGGCAGCGGCACCACTGACCTAAATCCCCAGCATTATCCCTTCATTTTTGTGTCTCCTAAAAAGCTCCTCCTGAATGGTACACTTTGTACCAGCTAGAATTCCTGTGCCTCTAAACTTTCAGCCCTACTGTTCAGTAATACTAGTTTTGATCAGTGCAATCCTATGGAAGAGATTCTTTATAAAAAACTGAACTCTTGTTCAGACGATTTGCCTCAGTTAATCTATCTGCTGTGTATTTGGTTTTCGTAAACACTGTCAGAATGCTTTGAATTTGTTTGCTTTGAAATGAAACCATTAATCTTGGACTGATAAAGCACTGCAGCAGTGCTTGCAAATGAATGGATAGTTAGAAAATATTTTCAAACATTACTATCATTTTATCAGATGTTTGAAACTGATAGGTAACATTATTTATAGATTGAAATAAGCTGGGTATTCTGTGGAGTGAACATACTGTTTTAGTATAAATGTTTAATTGTATTTAATGTAAAAAAATGAAGGCTTTAATTAAGGGCTTCTCTTCCAGGGGCCTCTGTACCTTCTTCACAGATGGCAGATGATTAGCCACAAAACTAAAGCCTAGCTCTATGGAGGACAAATTTTAAGCAGAGCATGTTCAGTTTTTGTTTTTATAGCCACACATATGCTCAAAAGAGTATATTTTATCTTTGTTTAAAATTAATTAAAATTCATTTCAACAAATTGAAGAGAGAGATTATATATGTAATTTATAGATATTAAGTATTATATAGATAAATATATAACAGTGTGCTTTCATTGTCTTTTATTTTATATATCATATATATATTTGTTTTATATATATATATATATATATTCTTACAGAATAATTTGAATTCTAAATAATATTAATTTATTTTTAAATTACGTATACCACATTATCCATAATGAAAGTTGGAGTAACTTTTAAGGATATCGTGTTTTTCTTTAACTGGCAGAGTGGCATAAACGAGCAGTTTTCAGAAAATGATCTGGGTGGCGATGCTAATCAATCCTGTCAGCCATTCGGGCACAGAGCTAGAAAACCTGTTCAGTGGACAGTGGCTGAATTACTCTAGAAACAAGTGGTGTCGTGAAGGACAGGAAATTTTAGGAAATAGCTCCTGAGCCAGGGATATTTTGGAACTGAATAACTCTGTGTAGTCTGATTCCAGGCTGGGGAATGTGGAAGATTTTAGTTGATGTCAGTTAGTGGCCTAACTCATGTACCACAAGAATTTATCCCTTACACTAACTACATGATTCTCTGCAAGTGGTAATTCTCTCTTGACTAATAAACAAAGATTTTTTGAGAAGGGTCAACAGATCTATAGAGAATAATCCATAAATACACTCTTGAATTTACGGTGGTAATTACTGTCAGAATTCCACATGCTCATGTATCCAAATGGTTCAAAGTAACATGCTTACCTTTCTGTGAATCTTGTTCCGTGTCCCCTTAAGATTCATGTGAGCAGGTCTGTTTACGTGGTGTGAGGGTGACTCCATCTTTGGTTACATCGTACTGATCATTGTTCTTCCTGCTTTAAAGTTGAAGGGACTCAAGCCTGGAGAATTGGGTAACTTGCCCTCGTCCCGTAATAAGTGGTGGAGCCTGCGTTTGCTGGTTTTGTTTGTCTGTTTTGGGTTTTGAGACACAGACTTTCTACCTTGCCCACATGGGCCTCAAATGTGTGGCCTCCCTGACCTTTCCTGCAGACCCCTAGCAGCGTGGACATTGGACATCAGACATGTGCCAACACTCTTGGATTAGACCTCAGTTTAAACCCTGATGCCTGGTGCCAAAGCCATGCTTTTAATCATTAGGCTTTTAAAAGGAAAAATCTACATCATGTTCAATTTTGAACATGTGTGTGGATAATAAGGGTACTGTACATGGTAGGCACTGGGTCAGACAAGGGACGAAGACCTAGGGAAAAGCATGAGTGAGATGTTTCTAGGATCACAGTGCAGTAGAGCAAGTCACATATGCACATTCTGGCCCACAAAAGACAAACACGCAAACGTCAGATTGTTAAAGGAAGTGCCAAGAAGGGTGCGATTCCCTTACATAGTGTTGAGCGACTTTCTTGTGGAAGGGAGGCCTAAATTCACAAACATAAGTCAGAGAGATTACACAAGAAGGGCTTTCCTGTGCAGAAGGAAGACTACACTAATTATACGCTGAAGCGGGCAAGTGCTTCCCCCCTGGCATGTGAGAAACAAATATATGTACATCCTGAGGCTGCATGAAAGCTTTCTTTAATTCCAGTGAATTCCCCTCCTCCACACAGAAGACAGGTCTTCTCAATTCAGGTCTCAGGGGGAACACACTCTGTGTATCTGGAACTATATTTTTTCAACAGAACTTTTAGCTTGTATGAAGAAAAGAGGTATAGACAGAGCATAGCTGTGTATACTGGGAATTACTGGCCTCTGTAGTATTCTACCAGCAGTTATGATTCCAAGTAAAATGAAATCACACTCACTTGAAATACACACAAACCAAGTAACTAAATGAGAGAAATGTGAAGTTAAATGTCAAATACAATAAAACCTGTGCCATTTCTCTGTTCACAAAGGAAGTTATTGTGGGAAAATCAAGGATCTGAGTCTTCCAGGTACGGGCTGGTGCAGAGCTGAAAGATGAGTTCTCACCATTTAATAAAATGATCACCTATTCAGTCATTTGCAGCTGAATTTTTGTTGAGATAATATTTTCCTACATGCTGGAAGGATTTGATGATTATACGCTGATCATGGAAAATATGAAATTTTTATTATCAAATATCTAGATGTGCCGAGAATGTACTCAGTCACTTCTATATTTCTTTAATAATAGATGTGATGAACCGTTCTAGTATTTTCCCCATAAAATATCTTTTCCCCTGTCCTAATCCTTCCCCTCGAGGTTTTATGTGGAACTTTCCCACTACAAGTCTTCCCCTGTCATTTCAACATGCACCAGTATTTTCCCCTCCAAACTCCCAGAGTCAGCTCCCTGGCTTCCCTGTTCCTTTGCTGCAAGCACAGAATTTAAGGGCTCTTTCCATGAGCAAAACCATAGGTACGTGTGTGTAAAGAAGAATATACCGCAGAGACACGCATACCCGAAAGTAGAATGCCTTGAGGAAGACCCGCATTCGCTCTGAGTAGAAGAGTCTGATCCTGAAGGGTGTGTGTGGGATCCGTCACATGAGTCTCCTGATAGATTTTCCCTCTCTTTTCACGTTGTAACAGACGCGCGGAGCAGGGCCTAGCGAGGTCCGGGCAGACTGCACCTCAGGGTGCCCCGAAAGGCTTCCTCCTTTCCTCTTGCTGATCTGCACATTTTGCATGATCTACTTCAGGTTTCCTTAATGAACCATAGACCCAAGTAATGGCTTTCTGACCACCCCAGCTCTGATGCAATAATCCGAGGCTAGGAATCATAAAATGATTTTATAGAAATTATTAAAAGGCTAAAATTGTATGTAAATACTGGAAGAGAAACAAGTATTTCAGTTCTTCTCGCCTCAAGCCTGTGAGCACAGTTTGTCTAGCACAGAAACATGTAAAACACTATCTTAGGAAATAGATTTTGAGCAAAGATTGGGCTCAGGCTTCACAGCCCTTTAAGGGACCTTGCTCACTCTTAGTCAAGAGAACGAAGGAAGGGCCAGGGAGTTAGCTCAGTGGTTCCGGCGCCTGTCTTGCAAGCGCAAGGGCCCAGGTTCGATTCCCCGGTAACCACATAACAATACTGAGTGTGGAGACTCACCCCAGCGGCAACCAGTACCACATACCAGTGCCGGGCGTGGTGGCTCACGCCTGTAATCCCAGCACTCGGGAGGCAGAGGCAGGAGGATTGTGATGTGAGTCTGAGGTTGAGCTCAGGGCCAGCCTGAACCACAAAGCGAGACCCAGTCTCCAAAAACCTAAAAAAAAAAAAAAAAAAAAGAACGAAGGAAGGCTACACGTGCTCCTGAAAGCTTACAGTGGACGCAGGTGCAGAAAACCGTGGCGATGCAGAGATGGGACAGAGAGTAGAAGGTGGAATGCCAGATACAACGGTACCGCAAGCTGCCAAAATCCCCATGGAGATAGAAAGAAATGATCTCGCTGGAGAAAAGGAATGAGCTGCAGGTGGGCTCAGCAGAAGACAAGGTGGCAGGACAACGCGGGAAATAAGAATTGGAGACGAGTACGGCAGCGTGATTCCGAATGAGTGACTCGAGAGGAGGAGGAGGAGGAACACTTCCCTGAAGGAGGCGGGTGAGAGTTTTAGAAAGAAGCTAGTCAGTCCTACAGAAAGGCTGAGAAGGGCAGAGGTTAAGAGCAGGCCTTTAAGGTTCAGGATCTGAGTTTTCCTCCTCATCTTGGGTTTGAGTGGACCAGTGAGGGCGAGGCAAGTGAGCGCCCCCGTGTGGAAGGACTCAGCAGGGCCGCAGCCTCGTGTTCTCAGCCTGTCACTGACCTGACTGCCTCTCCAGCCACCTGCCTTCCTCTTCCCCCTTGGAAGAAGGAGGGACTTTTGTTAGGAATGCAAGCGCTTGGAAGGGAGAGAAGTGTGAATGGGAAGCCAAGGGCCAGGAGGTCTACAACAGCGCAGAGGAGGTGCCCGCCGCCCTGAAGGCTGTCCAGATGGACAGGACAGGAAACACAATTAACAGAATAATTACTGTGGAGTTTGTTTCCAGAAGTTTAGCATTAGGAAGTAGAGAGAGATTGAATGTGATAAGCTTTCTTCCATTCTAATATCTTAACTATTTTTAATGTACAAGACTAATTAAAGTACTGAGGGGTGTGTGTGTGTGTGTGTGTGTGTGTGTGTGTGTGTGTCTGTCGGCGTGTGTCCGTCTATCCGTCTCCCTGTCTGTCTCAGGATAAAAGACATCTCAGCATCAGGATGAAATGTAGAAAAAAAACACCTCCAGAGGAAGATATTAAAAATATAATAGTACAAAATTTCAGAGAACAAAGGGAGTAAATCAGGGTTCAAGTTTATTCTTTTTTTTTTTTTTTTTAGGTTTTTTGAAACAGGGTCTCGCTTTGTGGTTCAGGCTGGCCCTGAGCTCAGCCTCAAACTCACATCACAGCAATCCTCCTGCCTCTGCCTCCCGAGTGCTGGGATTACAGGCGTGAGCCACCACGCCCGGCACTGTGGTATGTGGTACTGGTTGCTGCTGGGCATGGGTCTCCACACCCAGTATTGTTATGTGGTTACCGGGGAATCGAACTCGGGCCCTTGCGCTTGCAAGACAGGCGCCGGAACCACTGAGCTAACTCCCCGGCCCAAGTTTATTCTTTTTTTTTTAATTGAAATCTTTATTGGTACATTACATATACGCATCATGATTGCACTCCATAATGGGGATTTGTACCAGTATAAGACACAACTTAATTCTCATTTTTTTCCCATAGCCCTACCCAACCTACCACCCCCCTATATACATAAAATTTGTTTCCTTTCTTTTTTGTTATAATCTCATTATTTTTCCCCCTTCACCCTATTTTGCTCTGAGTATTTTCTATTTCACAATATATAACATACAATTCTAGAACTCATTTACATCCTTATTTTCTCATACAAGAGAAAAGATGCAATATTTACCTATCTGTGACCTATTTATCTCACTTATGAGGATATCCTCAAGGTATGTCCATTTAAGTATAAATGATTCTAACTTATCATTTTTTATGGTAGAGTAATACTCCATTCTGTAGAAGAACCACAGCTTTTTTATCCAGTCTCCAATTAATTGGACACTTGGGTTGTTTCCAAGATGTAGCAATCACAAACTGAGCTGCTGTAAACATGGGTGCACATATGTCACTGTGATATGAGTCTTTTAATTCTTGTGTGTATATACCTAGCAGGGCGATGGCCGGGTCAAATGGGAACATCAGTCCTAGCTTTTTGAGGAATCTGGGAAGGAAGGATGATTCTTTCCCTGAGTCTGACAGAAAAGAAGCAGCAGTTAGAACACAGAGGAGTTCAGGACAGCGTGAGTACTGACCACGGACGAAGTGCAGTGAGCTCAGCGTGAATGAGACGGGAGCGAACACGCAGAGTGAGGGCCTAGGCTCTGAGTGTCGTAAATTAACGGGGGCAAGTGAAAACACTCCGGAGAGGATCTGGAGGTCCAGCTGAGTCTGAGTAATACAAACCATCTGAAAGATGATTTCTACAAAACATTTACCCGGCATCAAGGAAGGCCCCACGTCACGTTAGCCCCCCTGCTGCTCTGCTGTCCTGGACTTTTGAGATAACCCTAAGATTCTTTGAGATCATTCTTGAAGATTCCAGATGCTTGATCTACATTCTTTTTCCCTTTTCAGTGTAGTTCTGAGGATTAAACTTAGGGTCACTGCATGCTAAGCGTGCGCTCTACTGCAGTTTAACACCCTCAGCCAAGTCTAGATTCTTGAATTTATTTAAGTTCATTTATTTGGGGATGCTGCTTATGATTTAGTTTGACTGTTTGCAGCATGCATACTGTCTTTGGGAAAAACTTACTTATTGTCAAAGCTTTCTCTTATCTACTAATAATACCTTTTCCCAAGGCAGTAATCAAATTCTTTTCTCATTCTGAATATGGTTTTAAAAGCCTTTCTTATTTTTCCTTTAGCAACTGCTAAAGGGAAAATAAATAATTTTTTCATTACAAACAAGAAATTCAAATATTAGAGATTCAGTAGTAGAGTTAAAGCTCTAAAGTTTATTATTCTATATGACTGTATCTACAATAGTACAGGGACTCTCAGGAGGTTTGGATAGGTGTATCAATGTTTCATTTATGGACTTTCAAAGCATGTCACTAAGTTTCCAATAGGAAATCATAGGTGGAAACTAAGAAGTTGGCTCTCACCTACTCTGAAGTATTAGTAATACGACCCAAAAGGTTTGTCCTTAACTAAGCTAAAATTATCATTTTTCATAAGAAATAATTATACCAAGAAAAATGTCTAAACTATTAAATTCCTTTCTACTAATCTCCCCCCAACAACTTCAGTCTTAAAATTCACACAGGTAAAGCAGCTCATAAAATAATTTGAATAAGCACTTGCCAAGAAATCATACTTTATTTACGTCATCAATAAATGTCTCTATAATTCACCCAGGACTGATTTTTTTCTTTTTGCAGCCAGTCAAGTTTACCAAAATATTCTGCATATGTATTTTACGACAAGTACCTTTTTATGAAGACTTTCTGCCTTTTCTTTTGCCAAAATAAAATTATAACTGCTAAGTAGGGAGGCTGACATGGTTTCTTTGAAGATTCAGGGAATTTCTCCTGGATCTTTCTGACAGTAGGTGCCAAATATTCTGAACAAACAATACACATTCCTCTCAAAGTTTCAGAAACTGAACTACATGGACTGAAGTCTTGGTTAAGTCTAAATTCTTTATCTGTTCCTCATTTTTTGATTCACTTGACGGCACAAGGAAAACATTCTGAGGAACGTAATGTTTCATATTCTTTGTTTCCTGAGCACATGGTCATGGTGCCAGAAACAATTCTCCGGTCTGCAAACCCGTCAAGTGAATGTAAGCACGGGCTCCTTTATTTACTGTTGCTGTCGGCCGCAAGAATTCACTACTGTTAATAGAGATTCGATTCAGCTCCAGCAACTCATCTTCTGAGCAGATGTCCTAATAAGGGGCAGTATTTTCAAACATACTCCACCTTCTCTATTTTTGTTCTGAACTATAAATTTTGAGTCTGTCTAAAAGGTAGATACACTGAGACTGTCTTGACAGAAAAATATATTTATTTCAATAGAATTAATTTTCATAATCACTTGGTATCTCAGCATTTGAAGGAACCAAGTAAATTTATGGAATGAATTCCAAGCGTATGACTAGAACTTCATCTATGGTGATAATTACCTTCACTCTATTAATTTTGCAGCATGAAAACAATTTCAGAATGGTTGTCATTAGCTGTTTCGGGGAGACAGAGGTGGAATGAGAAATGTGATTATATTAAAACTGAGAACCACTTTTATGCATCTTCATTTAGAGTGGTTTTTAAAAGAATTTTTCTTGATTTATTTTATTAAGATTTTTCACACTTTCAATCCCAGAAAAGCAAAATGATATACACAATCCATGCAGTTACTATTAATTGTAAATTAATTGTGAATATATTAGTATATTATTGGCAAATCTTTTCATGAATTTGTGTTAATCATAGATAGAACCATTAGCATAAATAGCTACAATTTATAGAGCAATTACCATACACAAGCCAGCTTCTTAATTACTTTGCGTGAATTAATTTTTACAATCCACTAAACAACGATGAAGTGCTATAATTATCCCCATTTTTCAGGTTCCAAGACCTTTCTGAGGCCTAAATACTCTTAGAAATTAAAGTACTACTATGTAAGTGTTTATAACATGCAGAGAGCTCCCATTTTATAGAGCTTTTTAAACAAGCTCTGGCGTATTTTATTACACTGCCGTTCATACTTTCAAAGAAAAGCTTATTGAAAAGACCTCTCAGGATGCCACTGAAGGAGGTTTATGCCATAATAGATTTGGAATGTATCAGTTAGTTCCCAGGTAACTTCAGGTCTGAGGATAGACCCTTCATTTCTGAGATTTGGTGGGCAATAAAGGGGTGGAGAAAGTCATAGCTAGGGTGCAACTGTTACCCTTTACTAGGAGAAGAAATACTGCGAATGGACCATATTTGTGAATTCTGCCTGTGAAGATGGGGATGTTCACTGGAGAGTGTTCCTAGGTAATTTAAAGAGCATCAGTACTGACAGCACCTGACGTCAGTGACCGGCTGCTAAATGCAGACTATTGGGAGGAAATGATCCAGGGCATACCAGGCAAAAGAACAGGAAAGGCCTTTCTGAGCTTCAGTTTCTTAATCTATAACATGGTATAATTTTAAACAAAACATTTTTAAGAATTGAATAATCAAGGACATCTGCTACAGAAGACCATCGTGGGGATGGAGCGACGGTATTTGTGACCAGTTTAACACTGAGCCCTGCACTTAACAGAATGCTTCAGAAAAATAATAACCGGCAAATCTAACAGTGCAGAGAAACGAAGTAAAAGGATGAAGTATCAAGGGCAGATATCCATGCCTTTCCCGTGAGTGGAAGCCAGCGATAAGGTAGCCAGTATCTTGACGTGGCCAGGCGGTGTGAAGTGAACAGTGAATATGAACTCTTCCGATGTGATATCTGAGGATTTGTTTTTTAATCAGTGATGCTCAGAGTTGTTCATGCCAAATCCATCTGTGAGGATGTGGTAAAAGTTAAACCCAATCGATGTTGCCAGCTCTCACACAGGTACGTGGTGATATTTATTAGATTTCTTGAGGCGTGTTCATCGCAGATGAGGTGAAATCCACCACCTCTCTCCTCTCCTGCCCACTTACCCGGCCTTTGCTGAGTCTGTGGCAGCCAACTCTGGCTCACATCTTGTATTTTTATGCCCAATGAACTAAGAGTTATTTCTATAATATTTTCAGTGGTTCAGAATAATCAAGATAAGAAGAATATCTTGTGACTCATGAAAATCATGTTAAATTCAATTTCTGCCCTGAGTAAATGTAGTTTGATTGTAGCCTCGTGTTTGTTTATTTGTGTGTCCTTAGTAGCTATTTTAATACCGCCTGCAGGCTGCTCTTAGGCCGTAAAACAGAAGCTTCACTCTGGTCCATTAAGAGGAAGTTTTAAAACCTTTGCTCCCAGCCAAGGCCTTGGTGCCTGAGAAGTAGGAGACAACATTGAGTGCAGGGATCACTGCTTCTGTTGTTCTCCGTGGCTTGTGGCTTTATCTTTTCTCCATTTCCCTGTTCGTCTTTACCATGCACTCAGTGAATGTCTCATTAAAACAGTAGTTCTCCAAAATGAAAACTTAAAAGCCTCCCAAAATGGCATTCTTCAGATCTTCAATATTTTTTTTTCTTTGTAAAATTGGCCCCCATAGTATCTTCTTATATAAACTAGTTGAACCATTTTCATCACCCTAGCTTGCCCAGTGGGGAGATCCGGGACTGTGTCTATTATTTTGTGGACAGTTACATGCCTGGCATGTCATATAGTGCCTTGCTAGGCTCACGGAAGTGTGCGTTAGGGGAAGAAACTTGTGCCTGAGGATCCTGTGCCACGTATCTTCTGCATAAGCTCCTCAGTCCTCTCACTTCAGCCAGAGTTCTACTCAGCCAGTCTCTGCAAATCGTTCTTGCTAAGTCCCAACATGTTTATATGTGACCAATTTACATATGTATTCCCCCTGCACACAGAGGCCAAAAGCAACTTTTTAAACTCCTGCGAAACTTTTACAATTTGTATATAGTACAGCTTAAATATCCTTTTGCCCGTAAGTATTGGTACAGGCATTGTTACAGGATGAAATTCAAAGGTCCTCTGGGGTCAAGACCATACAGCATCTATTTTGAAGTCTTACATAACAGTGCCTCGAATGCCCAAGAATTTCAGTAAATATCTGTTGGGGGAGCATGATATCTGCTCAGGCAGAAAGTTACATTCCGAGAGTGCTCGATCATATCATGGGATTTTATTTATATTTATGACATGCTGATGTCTTTAAAATTAATTTTAACAAGTAGAAGTGATCTATTTTTTCTTCTTCGTCTTTTCTTTATTTCATTTTTTTCTGCTATGTGTCACTTCATAAGCACCTGAACATTGACCTGGATGCATTTTCTGTTGGGTACTAGGGGTCAAATGCAGGACCTTACCCTTGCCAGGCAGGCATGTACGGTCTGGAAGCATTTCACTAGATAACTCTACCTTTTTGTGTTGAGCATCGATACTTCTATAAATAAGAGTAAATGTTTGTTATTTTAAGATCTTTGAGGCAGTAAAATGAATTTTTTATGATAACTGTCATCACAGAAAAGTCATATAGAGTAATACTTTATTGGAAAAGTACTGGAAAGATAAAAATTGGCATTTATGAGGAATGATAGATAATGATTGATAGCCTTATTAAACTTTCAACATCCTGTCACACACTTTATTCAGTAGAGGTATGCCTATAACCTTTTGAAACTACCTAGATAAGACATGGGAAAATGTTCAGATTTTTTTGTACCTCTGTTACGTGTCGGAGGACAAGGACCCAGCTTTGTCTGGATAAGTGATCTACCGTAACAGCTCTTCAGGTAACTTGGTGAGTTTTTGGGGTAACAGTCTTCAGAAACCAGGCCAACAGATTGTGATACTTATTATGAAATCATTTACATAGTTAGGATTCTTTTTTTTTCTAACTAAAGAAGGCAGGACACACAGTGACTGGTCGTAGTTTAGTCAACCCCTCACAGTACTCTAGAACTGCAAAGCAGTAAAAGTACCAAGCACTCCAGGTTCCAAATGAAAACCTGGCAATGTTTTCCTAAGTGCAGAAACTGCATTTTGTTTGTTCTGATTTGAAACTACAAAGCTGCTGAGAAGTAACTAAATAAGAAGCAAATTTATACCTTAGAGAACATCAAATTAAAATAATTAAAAATTATGTACAAAACAAATTTAATTTTGTAAATATAGTTGCATTATAATACTTTGCAATGATGTAAACATATAAAAGTGTATTAAAAGGATATTTAAAAATCTACATTTTAATTTAATTCTTTTTGTCACTCTGAATTTGATGCTACCAGAAAGAATTTTTTTTTATTTTGTACCTGCCTCAGAGAAACTGAACCTAGATGTGAAGCCTCTAATGAAAGAGGGTTCTCAAAATGAAAGGGTATTGACTGAAAATCCCCAGGAAAAATAAAAGCCTAGAGTTAGTTAATTAACTGCAGGTGGTCCAATTGCCCCGAAAAACCCCAAGTCCTATTCTCAGCTTCTTTCTCCTTGGGAAATTGTTCCAAGCAATTACTTGTTCTTTTAAAAAGGGGGAAGAAAAAAAAAAAACAAGAATGTGTCCCTCTAAGGGATAATTATGTGAAATCTCATGCAGATTATTTGGGAGTACTGTAGGATTCTGTGATCTTCAAATTAATGAAGAAAAAATATTAAATAGCATTGTGCTGGAGACATTGAGAAGACTGATGGAAATAGAGAGGTCAAAGTAGGAAAATGTTACCTTTGAAGTAAAATTTACTCTCAGTTTAGCTCTTTGGCTTTCTCTAATGCTCAATAAGGCTAGCTTCCTATACTCCACTTTTAATTGCTTTTTTAAAAACTAAGGACTCAAAAGTGTTTTGCCATTTTGGGAAAATTAATCATGTTTGTAATTCATGTAATTAACTTTAAAAATTCTGATCTTCTGTAAACAAGAAGAAATGGAGAGACTGAATTAAAATATGTTGATGCTTATTATATATATTAAATATAATATATTATAAAGTGCATTGACCAGGATGACAAAGAAATCACTTCCACAGATGCTTGAATTTAATGTTTAATTATGAATATTGATTTGATTTACTTCTCTAATTTTTATTTGACATATATCTGTGATACAGTTTAACAGTTTGGTGCATGCTTACAAGGCCCAGTGATTGAGTGAGGGTAATTAGCATTCTATCACCTTAAATGTTTATGATTTCTTCACACGGAGAACTTCAAATTCCTCTCATCTTTGTATTTAGCTAAGTATACATAAAACTAAGCTCAGCATGCTGTCTGCTGTTGAGCACCAGCCCAGCCCAAACCTCTGTCTCTTTGTAAATCTGTAATACCTTGTGGATCGCAGTCACCCATTGTCCATGGAACTCTTGGACCAATTTGTCTCTGTCTTCTTCCACCTCCTTCCTAACTTCCAGCAACCGCCATACTGCAGTGTGCTTCTGTGCTTCTCAGCTATTAGGTTCCACATCTGGGTACGAAAGGAATAAGAGCACACATCTGTCTGTGCTGGCTTATTTTATCCAGTCCCTCCATCTTGCCAACAAGAACAAGATTTCACTTCACTGACAGATTTTGCTTTCCAAGGTGCATGTGATTTTTGCGCTGGGTGTCTGGCGAGAGCCTGAGTCCCAGGAGTGTGTGGGGAGCCGAGCCCCGCTGGCCTGTCCGGTATGCTCTGAGCCACTGCTTGGCCTCTCCTGCCCCTGGCCCAGAGAACACAGCCGAGACCCAACTTCCCACATGGTGCATGGCCTAGTGATGTTGTTCAAGGCCATGTGCTGTCCTTTGGCTTTTACACAGTCCAGGAATCACTCACAGCCTGCCCTTTAGCTCATAGTCCAGGGTGGCCTGTGCCTTTACCCCTCATGCTGGCTTCTCTTCACGCACATGGAAATGGAAGGCAGCACCTTGCCCCGCAGTTTGATGAGTAACACATGTAGAACTAGTGGTCCACACAGCCCTTTCATGCTCAGACCACCTGAGTGCAAATTATGGCTTTAAACATCGGACCCTGATTACATTTGGAAAGATAAGGAGTTGCATTTTTGAGAAAGGGTTCCTATAAGACTTTTAAAGTGGACTACAATACACATATATACAATATGTGCTATAGGTTTTCTTTATTCCTCAAATTTCCTATAGGTTTTAAAATAATGTTTTTGTGGTGCCACAGATCAAACCCAGAGTGTTGCATGTGTGAGGCAGACATTGCCATTGTATCAACATCCCCCGACATTAGTATAGATATTCTTTTCTGTTGTTGTTATTTTGGAATTTTTATTCACTTTTTCTTAATGTGTGTTTATTAGTACATGTTTGGAGTACCCAATGAGTACCTTTATGGTGGGGAGTTTGTACATGTACATAACACATTGTAAGTCTTTTTGCTCTCTTGACCACCTATCCCCCCGCTTTTTCCCTCAACCTTTTAATCTCCTTCCCATTTGAAACACT
Organism: Petromus typicus; assembly: GCA_004026965.1. Lineage (NCBI taxonomy): Eukaryota > Metazoa > Chordata > Mammalia > Rodentia > Petromuridae > Petromus > Petromus typicus. The sequence continues at coordinate 113,377 of PVIR01000221.1, forward strand.
ATTTCTATCTTTCTTTGATTCTTTTTAAAAAATACTTTTACCTCGCTTCTTTCCCCCTCCACCTTTTTCCTCTCATCCAGAAAATAATTGTAGAAATTAAATACAGTTTTAAAGGAGCACAGATATTTCAGCTGTTACTTACACTTGAAGCTGTACTTTTATGTAGAATCTGGATTAATTTAGACTTCATTTTCCACTATAGGCAGAAAGTCATAAAATGTATATTCATATAATTCAGGTATTAGGACTTAGTTTAAAATATGCTGGTACTGTTTCTTCTCTGTGACGTGCTTCATTTCATTACTTCCATTTCATTCATCAGGAAATGGAAATAAAGAAGGTGCGTAACGTGGCTGCGAGTACGCAGCAGTAGCAGAGCTGCGGTTTGAGCCCAGAGGTTGCGGTGCAGATTCCCGGGGTGTGTGAGTGAAGCTGGCCAGTGCTTGCTGAGCTCCACCACTTACAGGAAAGCTCAGCTGGTGCTGACTTAACAGGTGCAGACGTCCAAACTCAGCTCTTCCATACTGCATGGAAGTGAGTGTGTTGGCATTTTATGTTGGGACTTTATGCAACTGCAGAGAGAAGGTGTGTGTAGAGATCAGGCTTCCTGTTGTACAGTCTTCGCTCAAAGTGGTGATCTGTAAAAGGTCCCAGTTTCTATCTGGGACAAGTGGCTTCTTTTTGAAGACAGAGGGTGTTCATCAAAAGAAGGAAAATTTCCTGGGGTGGACAGGAAGTGGTTGGAGAAGGAACTGAAGGAAGAAGAAAATGAGAAACTTTGCACAGATGTGCAGGAGATTCCCTGTGGTCCCTGCAAGCTGAATGTGGGTAGTGAGATGCCAGGAGAAGGAGCAGTGCTCCTACAGGAGAGAGTGGTGTTACTATAAGAAGCGTGTCACGATGCCCTGGCAGTGCCAAGCCACATGCAGTGGGCTGTGTAGAGTGGGAGAAGGTAAGGGCCTTAACAGGCATCTCCCATCTTACATTCATTTCATCCGCTTGCTGAATTGATGCCTTTACCCACAAGGAGAAGCCTGATTATGAATGAGGCTGGGCTCACCGAGGATTTCTGATGAGCAGACTGCCACGATGCCAGCTCTTTAATCCGAAACCACTATGCCATTTTCTGATGTCCTCCTCAGTCTCCCTGCTCAGAGTACTGTAGTTGTCTTTGGGGAGGTCTTTTACTTTTTTGATTAGGTCATTATCTAGGTTCATTGTATTTCTTTTTTTGTTCTTGAAACTGTCACGAATGGTATTGATTTTTGTGTGTTGAGATTATATCCTACTACTTTGCTAAAGTTGGTTACTAGTTTTAAGAGTTTTTTGCTGCAATTCTTTGGATTTTCTTTGTAGAGTATCATTATCTGCAAATAATAATGATTCAAATTCTTTTTCTATATATATCATTTGCACTTTTTTTCTTGCCTGATTGTTTTGGCTAATGTTTTGAATATAGTGTAGGATAGAAGTGGACAGCCTTGTCTTGTTCCCAATGTTAGGGCAAATGCCTTCAGTTTTCCCCATTTAATATCATGTTTAGGAATACCATTTTTTAAATATAGAAATACACATTCAAGAAGATTAAACTGTTTTCCCAAGGTCACATAGCTAAAAATAATAGTTTCAGCATTCAAATACTAGAAGTTTTTTATCCTTATCCACCATGATGTGCTGTTGTCTTCAACTAGATGAAATTCTAGCTGCTAGAAAAACTGAGCATAATACATAAATTATTGTTCACATAGCCATATGGGGCAGTGTTCGTGATCCCATCAAATCTTCCTCTTCGTGCATTTCTGGCTGCTGGGCTTTTCAGATTTTATGGGCACTGTGTTCATTTCTACTCTCACTCAAGTATTTATACTGTAACTAAGGTAATAATCAGGTAGCAGGACTTCATTAGCAGAAGAGCATAACATTCGTGATATGTGATGCTCGATATTACTTTTTGGTCTTAGAAGTTCTGCTTATTGTGATTTTTGAGGAGCAGAGAGTCACTGTTGTTGTGACTACAGTGGATTTGATTGATCTGTAATTTTTCTAGTGTTGCTTCGCTCTCCACAGAATGAGGATTCCAGTGGATACATTATTTATTCACTGCACATCTGTACATCCATAAAACATGCAGCCACCTCCCTGGAACCCTCCTGAATTCTCTAGGCCAGTTTTGCATTTGCTGCACAGGTTGGGCCAAGATGTAAATCCAGACATGAGCTGCAGGCTGCCTGGCTGGCTTGTGTTGGTTTGTTCTCTCTCTCTTCCTGTCTCCCCACTTCCTCCCTCGTTCCTTCCTTCCCTCTCTTCTTCTCTGTCAGGTTCACTGTTTTCCTGCTCACTAGTATGTTCCAGTGTCAGATAAGTGAGGACATTTCATCATCAACCTGGCCACGCTGGGTTAGGGGAGCCATTCTGTGCTCTGCGAACCAAGTGCCAGCAGTGAGCGAGGTCCTTAATACATAACAAAGAACAGATCTCTTCACTTAGCACAGTTAGCTGAATTTTGTGTTTGCAAAGAATAGTTGTGTCCATTGTAATGTTAGACAAAATACAAGTATAATGATAAAGGAGTAAGTAGTTATTTTCTAGTTAATCTATAATTGCTTTTAGGTCGTCTATACTGTACATAGTTTTTGTACATAGATCTCTTTTAAGTGTGTGAAATTGATATGCCCTTTCTGTAAAAATCAGCCGACCAGTGTGGCTGGGACATGTTTTTAATCCCAGGTCTCTGCAGGCTGAAGTAGAAGGATCCCTCGAGATAAGAAGGCAGTGAAACCCTGTCCAAAAAAAAAATAATAATAAATCATTTATTAACGTGAGCACTGGGGAAGCATAGGCAGGAGGATTGCTGTGAGTTCAAGGCTCAGCTGGGCAACATAGTGAGCTCAGGGCCAGCCTGAACTCCAAAGCAAGACCCTGTCTCAAAAAAAAAACCCCTAAAATAAAAATCTCTTATGAAAGATTGACTTAATGCAAATACTATGACTCAATTTAACCTTTCCAAACAAAACAATGTGCATTCACACTCATAATTTACCAAAGCAAATAGAGCCCAGAAAATAGAGATAACTTGCCTTATTATTTGGGCTGAACAGGCTTTCTTCACTTTTGGTATTCTTTCCGTTTATGTTCTTTTTCTTTCCGTGTGAGAACCAGGTGGTGTTACTCTACTTTTGCATGAAGATGCCTGAAACACTGTTAGCATGTGCAAGTTTCTCACTGGTAAATTGTGCAGCACTTGTGTTCTTGGATGAGCAACTCAAAACCCAGGGACACGGCATGTCCTCACCCCTCGGGCTGCGTGACATATTAATAAGGAAGGTGTTTCTCCTTTCTGTCTTCCCAGTAGTTCCCTGTTAGGACCCAGTGGTTGTTTGAGCTCTCTGTTTATAATTTTCTTCTATATTCAGCTCTAAACTATTTGGTATATCCACCTTTCCTCCACCTCCATGAAAAAAGTTAAGTCCAAAGAGGTTTAGTCTTAGATTTTCTGATAACACGCTTCTGACATTTCAGTCATGTTGGTAATGACACCTGGAATTGATATTCCAGTTTTGCTGATCTGTCCTAAATACTGCGCTGGCACAGACAGCTCGAAAAAATTTAAAGAAGACTGGATTTCATCGTTGACACACTTTGCTACGTAACTTGACATGTAACCAACCCTAATCCAGTAGATGAAGCCATTCTGTGATGCCCGCAGAGAGTGGTTGGCGTTCTGTGCCCAGTCGGGGAGTACCACGTCTCTAGATGGTCCTGACCTTGTACCACCACAGATGCAGCCCTTTCCTGTCTCTAGGATGAGGAATTAGGAGCCACTTCACCTCAAGTAACCTAGCGCAGAGAACACGTGAAGTTCTGGGATTTGTTTCTAGAAAGTTTAAAATGTATTGCCGGGGTTCAGTGGCCAAAGGAAGAAGACGTGTTTAGGTGTAGGATTGTATCTTTATGCTCGTGAGCCGTTAGCATTCTGCTTGCCAGAGGCTCATGTTGCATTATTAGATTCTCTAAAATCTTTCAGTACCTATTGGCAGGATGTTCGCTAAATTCCACATGGATTCTTCATCCTCAAATATCCTCAGCGCCGTTGCCTAATTGCCCCACAGACAGAATCCAGATTTTCAAGGCCACATATACATCCCTGTGTGTGACGCACAGAGATCTTTCATTGCTGCAGGGAGAGAGCAGGACACAGCTCATGGACCCAAGAGCGAGCAGACTGACTCCATCATGTCAGCAGCTCACAGAGCTGGGCTCAGCTAGAGGCTGCAGGGTGCAGTTACTCCATGGAGGCTCTGATAAAGTCTTGTGAGCTTCCCTGTCCCTGAGGCTGTGAGGTTTATTCCTGTCTCCACTGGAGCACACAGAACTTGAACTGAAGTGTTCTCCAATCAGCCCGAGACACCTACAAATCAAGCATTGTCCTGCCCAGGAGAAAAGCCAGTCCTGCCGTTGAGTCGTGTACCCCCAAGGCACAGACACGAGGTCTCCGAAGGTGTTTGCTTCAAGTATGAACAGTGAGCTAAGGCGCCTTCCGTGAGTATGTCTTCGCCTATCCTAGAACCTGGGCTGTGCTGATAACCAGCAGCTCTGGGTCCCCAGTCTAGGCCAGCTGGGAGGTTTCCAAGCTGTTATGTTTTAACAGGAGTGGATTCTAGAAGATCTCTAATCCTTCTGAGCTTGGCCACCAATGATTCTGGAATTTATTTGCAGAACATGACGTTAATTTAAACCTTCCCCGGAGAGCGCAGTAGAGGGTCAGACAGTTGCTGGATTTGTATGGTTTTGTACATTTATTCTTATACCCCTCATAGAAACAAGTGACTGTGTGAATAAAAAATAGCAGTACTATTGAGGTAAAAAAGTACACGATTCACAAGCGATCATTTCAATATACGGGCCCACGAAGACTATCTCTGAGATGCAGTGGACAAACCGAAGTGAAGGGCAGATCTGTGCCGTTCTGATGGGAGAAGCGTGGTCTCTGCACCATCTCAGCGCATCCTTTCCCAATGAGAAGTAAACCGTTTGTCCTGATATCTAGCATTTTCCTGCTCATTTCATATAGTGGATTATAAGCATCCTTCCCATAATTGTATTTAATGCTGATTTCAAGTTCACATTTATGTAAAATTACTAGCACTCTGTGATCAGAAATGTTTATCTAAAATGATCCTCATACTAGTTACAAGTCCATAAACAAATATATCTTATTAAGAATTCTTATTCCTTAGAAAAGGTGGAGAATCTATAGCACAATGCAGTTCTTCTGCCTCTCTTCCTTCTTGAAGGTCCATGTGATGATTTTATTCCACCTGGATAACCTAGGATATCACCCAATTTCAAAGTCAGTTGATTGGCAAGTTAATTCCTCCTGCCGTCATGGTACCCCTTGCCCATAATATGGGTGGTATATTCACAGGTCACAGAGACTATGACATGCCGTCTTTGGGGGAAGTTGGTCAGTGGTTCACTTACCAAGGACCGATTGGAGTTTCATGGGGTCTTTTATAGAAAGCCCTCTTTAAGAAAATGAGCAAACAGGGCCAGAGATTTAGCTCAGTGGTTCCAGCGCCTGTCTTGCAAGTGCAAGGACCCAGGTTCGACCCCCCCGGTAACCACATACAATACTGGGCGTGAAGACTGACGCCCAGCAGCAACCAGTGGCACATACGATAGTGCCGGGCATGGTGGCTCACGCCTGTAATCCCAGCACTTGGGAGGCAGAGGCAGGAGGATTGCTGTGATGTGAGTTGGAGGCTGAGCTCAGGGACAGCCTGAACTGCAAAGCGAGACCCCATCTCAAAAAAAAAAAAAATGAGCAAACAAAACTATGAATATAAAATCAGACACTAAAATATATATGTAATGAAATAAAGAGTGGCCACAAAACAATTTGAAAGAAAGCAAACTGCCTTAATATATCCCATTTTATCTAACATGATTTTATGTCAGGTCTTTTAATATGTCAGACAAAAACAATGTCTGATTCACCACATTCACATGTTTTAAATAAAAATGCATAGATCTCTTTCAAAAGCTATGTTTTTGGTTTGGCTTCTAATTATCTTTTATTCATCTTTACGTGTGTATCACTATGCATGTCATTTTCTTTACCAGTTTAGTTGTCCATTTCTATTTCTCCGGATGATATAACACTAAGAATAATTGGATGTAATTTGCAGCCTGAAGATTTTGGATCAACTCTTCTCATCATTCATTCAAAATATAAGTATACAAACTGATGTATGTCAGGTATTGGGCCCAGTCTAGAGTGTATAGTACCGAGCAGTATACATGTGGTGCCTTGCCTTGCAGTTTAAGTAGAACAGAAGGACAGACATAGGACAGCTCATCTCATGCACATTTAATGTGGAAAGTAAAGGCCCCCGAAGGGTCCTGCTGGGGCCCCTAACCCAGGCTCACCACAGGGATGTTTACTCCAGGGGCTGAGAGACAGTGGTGAGTCAGGTAGAGGGTGGTAGGCAGGGAAAGGAATGGCCCCCAGCCTGTTACAGACAAGTCCTGTGGTGGGAATGTTGATAGCAATTTGAAGGAGTAAAAAATGGTCAGAAGTATAAGCAGAAAAGTAGAAAGTGTAAGATATGAACACACTCATGAGGGAAAGTCAAGATCAAGTAGGGCCTTTACATTTTGATTTCTTCTTAAGTCCAGTTGGTTGTCATTGCAGAGTGCGGAGCAAAGAGGTATTTGATCTCATTAACAGATTGAAAGCTTTTCCTGTTTGTTGCGGTAATGGGCCTAGAGAGGAAATATAAAGGTTTTGGCTATTAGCTACCACTCCATCCTCAACAGGATTCTCGTGTGTATGACAGTGCAGCATCATTGTCAGCAATTCCTTTTGTTAAAAAAATATAATTCCTCTGCATCTCTCGAATGACTAATGATGTTGAGCATTTCTTCATATGCTTCTTAGCTGCTCTTACTTCTTCCTCTGAAAAATAGCTGTTCATTTCAAATGCCCATTTTTGAATTGGGTCTTTAAATTTGGGTGGGCTGATTTTTTGGAGCTCTTTATATATTCTCGATAGTAACCCTTTGTCTGAGGAACAGCTGGTAAAGATTTTTTCCCACATTGTTGGTTGCCTTTTTGCTCTGTTGGTGGTTTCCTTTGCTGTGCAGAAGCTTTTTAAAAGAAGGAGTGCAATCATGATGCATATATGTAATGTACCAATAAAGATTTCAATAAATAAAGAAAAAATATTATTCCTAAGCACCATTCTATTTACGGTATAGGAAAAGGAAGAAAACATACCTTTTAGATACTTGTGTGCTGAGACGTTTTCACACTGCTTCATTGACCAGGTATTTGTATTTGTATTTCCAACTGTGCAGTGAACACAGTTGCCCTATATCCCATATTTCAGGAATCAATAAGCCAATGATGCATATACCTAAGGAGTCAGCAGGCCTCTTCTCCAGTCCCCAGAGCTTGTCTCTCGTGGATGTTACTGGTTGTCTGATTTGGTATTGGTCCCTGGTGAAGGAGTGAGACCCTCACCCCACACAGCTTGTGTACTGCGGGCTCCAGCTTCGTCCCGAGGCCTGCTGGCCACGAGACACTCCTTCCTCAGCAGCTCCCACCAGATGTGGCTTGTCCTTAGAGCATGCGCCGTCATCCCCTCTTCCATGTAGGCCTTTCCATCTGTCTGCTCTTTATAGCCCGGCCATCACCTGAGTCCCTTTTCTTCACCTAGTCACCCAACTTTCTTCTGACCTACCAGGTTTTCTGTCCTAAGATAACCAAGGACATAATTTCTGATTCATGTGACATTTATATATCTTTAACTTCATGTCAGTGTTGTCTAATAGTTTAGTGCCAATTCTGATACAGTTTCTCTATCTCTTACATTTTGACAAGGGACACATTTCCCGGTTGACAGAAGCATAGTGACACCCCTGCAGAGTGAGGGTGGGTAGTCTAGAAGAACCATCACTGCAGAGAGGAGGCTCTGATACAAGCACTCTTCCCTGTGCGACATGAGAAACATTACTATCTTGTCATTTAGAGTAATTAAAATTTTTCTTTTAATCTTTGTAAGATCCTAATCGATTAGCTAATGAAGAAAACTTCTCCTTTACCTCATATTAACTAAACTTCAGGGCTCTCAACCTGTAGATTTAAGTAGATGAAGCATCTCTTGGTTGGCAGCTGCGATGGTTGGATTCCGCTAAAAGAAGACCACCCGACGATGAGGACTTGAAGTGGTTTATTTGAAAGGAAATCCCAGACAAGTACCAATGCAGAAGCGACACGGGAAAGTGCCACGCCCCCGCCGAATAAGGCGTGACAAAATAGCGACTGGGGTCCCGGCAGACGACCCCTGTGCTTGAGGCCTGAGGCTCCCCAGGCTTAGAGCCTGAGTTGAGTATGCTTCGCCAGGAGGCGCGCAGTTAGCCCAGCAGTATGTAAAAACAAGCCGCTTTCTCCCTTCTAAACTATTCTGTTTTTCCCTATAAACTGTTCTATACTTTCTCACCAAACAAAAATAACATAAACAAAAAACACCTTGTTAGACACAATAAGTTTCAGCTAAAATAAAATAACATGGCCACCTGACAAAAATAAATTAATGCTCACATAAAATCTATGAAAACAAGATTTAAAAAAATAACAAAGGTCCACTTCCTTAAAAAAGTTGTGTACAAAACACACTGATCTATAAAGATTTTTATAGTCATAAAAAAATCATCACTGTCTCACACGACCTTACACAATGTCAAAATGATTGACCACTGTTCTGTTTCTGTTCTTGTTTTTCCTTAAACTTTTGTTAACCTATAACAATCACCTTTATTTTACAAACCAAAAAATCATATATAAAAAAAACACAAAAAGTCCAGTAAATTTACAACAACATCACAACCTCTCTTGTGTTAGTGTGTTGTCTGTCATCGCCGACTCCGTCCATTCCTGACTTCAGTGCTCCCTAGATCCCCACGCCACAAACGGTCCGTGACAGGAAAGGGTTGGTAGTATGTGTGTTATTTGGCATGTTATTGCTGAGAGCATTTGTGCATTGATCCAGTTGAAGTTCTGTGATACACTGTGCAGAAGTATTTCTCTTGAGGGACAGGAAACTATAGGCTTGGTCACTAGCTGAGGGTTCTTTGTGGAGCATTATCTTCCTCGCCCATGAAGCCTGAGTTCTGGGTGGGTCTGTTATAGGTGGTTCCTTTAGAAATGATTCCCCAGTTAAATGTGTTCCAAGTCCGTCTTGCCTGAAACAAAGAATTGAACAAGACAAGCAAAAACTGTGCAGAAAATTTACTGAAAAAGTGAAGGGTGACATGTGAGCAAAAACTGGCTCTGCAGAGCAAACTTGGGCCAAGACAGAGGAGAAAGGATCGAAGCCAAAAGTGCACCCTGTGTCCAGAGGCACGAGGTGGGCTGCCGCGGAGCAGCAGGACAGCAGGCTTCTGTGGCATCTTGTGTCTTTCATGCTGTCCACATCTTGTGGGAGCCCCTGAGAAGTTCTGCTCAGTGGTCCTGGGCATCACTGGACATTGCTGTGGGATCTTATCATTAACAGGTCCCACTATTTTTCCAGCTGGCTTTGCCACGTCTCACCTGCTTTCTCAGGTCCAGCTGCGGAAGCCCTCAGCAGGGAAGTGAGGCAGCTTCCTCGCATGTAGCAAAGCAAGGGCTGGGGCATGGCCAGGACACCAACAGTGCTGTCCCTGTAGCTTTCTCTCCAAGGGTTCCGCGTGGGACGGTGCAGTGTGCCCAGCAGTGGGGAAATCTACAGGACAGAACTACTCTCATCTAAGCCATAAATCTGCTGAGGTTATTTCACTTCTCATTTCCCCAGAGTTGCTATTAAAGGACCTTCTTTTTCTTCCTCTCTCTGTCATGTCCTCTGTCAGGCATCAACCATGTTGCAGTCTTGTCTGTTCCCCAGGGCTCTGCCATGCCCTGCTGTATAGCCTGGTGTGAGCGCATTTTGACTTTTTTTTATTGAAATCTTTATTGGTACATTACATATACACGCCATGATTGCACTCAACAATGAGAATTTATACCAGTATATGACACAACTCGATTCTCATTTTTTCCCATAGCCCTAGAGCGCGTTTGATTTTAACACAGGTGGTACCAGGTGTGTCCTAATAGGCACACGCCCTGTTCACCAAGGTGCACTAGCCAAACCTTGGGAGTCGCAGAGACTCCCTGCTCTTAGCATTTCAGTTTTACTAACAGCCTTAATTGAAATTCCATAGTACCGCTTGCAACTGTTCTGAAGCAAATTTATTTTAACTTATATAGCTCTCTAATAATATAACAGCTATATAAATTATCATTCAAACTGTAATATCTTTGACAAGATAAAGGAGATAGTATTAATAATATGCCAGAACCAGGGACACAGTGGAGCTGTCCCAAGGTCAGCAGAAGTACCACTGCTCTATTGCCTGTTATCTATTGTGCTGTTGACAAGCCCAAGAGGGAAGAAGAAAGTACAAAGCTTTCATTTTTTTAATCGCTCTGTGCCATTATGGAAGAGGGAAAGAGTCATGGGGAAAATGTTGTATCGTAAAATATTCCAGAGATTTTGTAAATCCTACAAGAAATGGGGTGTGATTTCTTTTTTTGGGGGGGGGGGTGTTTTCGCTGTTGCTGGAGTTTTGCAACTCTCTCTTCTTTTTCTCAGTCCATTTCTGGTGTGTGGATGTACTAATAAAAGTTGTTACCCTCCTGCTACCCTGCCACTCATTTCTTGGTAAGAGAAAGGGCAGAAAGAGCAGCTGACACCCATGAGTAAACACTGGTGAGCACGCGTTCAAAGCATCAGTCCTACAGCCTAAGTGTGTTACACACACACGGCAAGTGCCCGGTGGCTTGGATGCTGGCGTGGCGCTACCTTCCTACCCACGGAGGAGCCCCATAAACAGGTTTGTCCTGGACATCCTGTGTTAGCCCTGAGCGCTCCTTCACCGGTGCCTCTTACCTGCTCAGAGAGGCGATGTGGCGTGTAGTAAGCAACACAGTTTTCTTTCGTGGGATTTAAGCATGTTTTTATTATATAGTTTGTGTGAGGCTCTGTGGCTCTGCAGCAGTTCTCCAGTTTGTAAGATGATGTACAGCAGATTTGCTCAGCGATTTTGCACTTCATGGTCTTATATACTCTTGACAGAAGCAATTTAATGGTTTTATGTCTCTGTGCCAGAGAGAGAGGAGGAGGGAGAGAAAGGCGAAAGGGAGGGAGGGGGAGAGGGAGGGGAGAGGGTGGGAGGCTGACTTCGCAGAGCCCTGGCAGAGATTCCACCCAGAGTCAGAGCATGTTATTTAAACCAGGCCAAAGCCTCCTTGGTGCTCAGTTGTCCCTGAGAGCAGTTTCATGCTGATTCTTAATGTTTTCAAGATAAACAAGGTAAGTTGTCCTCTTTCTGCATATGTATTTACTAAGTCCTAATGAGAGTCTGTTAGTTAATTTATAACTTTTCATAAAGCGAAGACCAAAAGCCAGATCTATGTATTTGTCTGAAACTTTGTGACAGGTAAAGTTTTCAGAGATGGTGTTTATACCTGACATGACTAAAAATTAAATGAAGAGGAAAAACTATAGAAATCGTTATGGGGCGAATGAAGTGCATATAGAAGGAAGCGGCTGCCATGTTAATTTTCAAAAGTACAGTACTCAAATGTGAGTAACTTTAAAGCTAAATTTATAGAATTTGAAAGCTGCATTTGAAATTGAGCAGTGCTTAAACTTACTAGTACCAGAACATATATCTTAACATTATCGAAAAATTATGTTTTTCTTTAATGTGACTTTATTTGTATTTATGGTTCTCAGTTGCATATAATATAGCTCTTTTACATATGTAAGTTCTTTATGTGGGTATTCTTTTGGAAATTCAGAGGTATATTGACATTTTGAAATTCTAAAGCACAATTTCCTGGCTAGGTTTCAAAAATTGCATCCTTCAATCAAGCATGCACCAGAAAAGATGTAACTTAGATCACAGGAAAACATACGTGTTTGGTTCTGTGCCTTGAGATCATTTCTGAGGAGAAGTGCACTTGGTGATTCTGTTCACTCCCGCGCCGGTGCCACCATGTGGCTGACCCCAAAGCCTCCCCTGCTGTCCCTGGAGTCCGTGCCTGGCTCTCCCGAGAGCCCTCTGGGAAAGGCCACTTTATGTTTATAATTCAGAAACAGTGCTGTTCTCCAGAAGTTAAAAATGCAATCTGTAAGTGATGTCAGTATTTACCATTCACTTCCTTTCTTGCTTCTTCTGAAGAGTGCTTTCACCGAGAATCTGATGCAGGGCTCTTTGCATAAAAAATGTTTTATAAATTATCAGAGAAAAATCTTCTGTATGCAGTGTTGTTTTGCTTGTATTTTTATCTTATGTACTGAGTAATACTGGTATGGAATCCACTCCTAAGTTTTAGGTCACACCTAACCTTTAACTTGAGAGGCAGGGATTATGTGTGGAATGAAGTCATAAACATACTTCGTGTGACTGGAATGCATGTGTGATCTGTTTCTTTCCCTTCCTTCCTTCCCAGTTGAGGTTCAGTCATTTGTCTCGGAAGGAATCTTAACATCTATTTAGTTTTGTACATCTTCATACATAACCAGATCAGTGAAATATCTCCTTGCTTCTTCTCTGTGCTTATTAATGGTAGGCAGCAAGAAGTTATTTTCCTGTCTGATTAAATAAGTTCTCTTTTTTCTCCCTCGATATTTTAAATTTTGTATAACATTAACAGCACAGAATTTAATGTCAGTTGGTGGGAGCCACTTTGGACTAAAGATACAATCAGTGCTCTTTAGTTTTAGGTACTAACGTTCAGTTCCCAGGTCACCCAAGAAAAATGTCCTGAGAAACACTCTTCCCAGAGCATTCTGAGGAAAGCATGCCACGGGAAGAGATATTGAAGAATATGTATTCAGACTAAAGTATATACATAAGGAAAAGTTTTACTCTAAGTATCATATTAATTACATGTTTCACAGAGTAGTTCTTAGTCACCAGTTTATTTACAGTGGGATAGTTACTGCAGGAGTTTAGATGATAGCATCGCTGCAGCTTTGGCTGGCCAGAGGGGGTCCCAAGGAGGAATGCTTTGAGGTGGTCTTGGCGAATTGGTAGAAGGATGTCCCATGCGGGCAGATGAAAGGAGGCGAAGTCCAGAAGCAGAGAATATCAGGGTTTGAGACGGGAAAAGGATTTAGCCAGCTTGCCGGGAGCAGAACCTTTCCATCAGGGAGTCGGGAGTAAATTTGATAGAGTGGATGAGAATCAGCTCTGGAAGCCTGAAAATGGGTAAGCGATGAGCTGGACAGTGCCAGAGGTGAAATTGGAACCAGGGCGCAACATGCCATCTCAGAGGACTAGTGCGACTGCGTACAGAGGACTGTACCCAGCCCAAGGAAGTGACAAGACTCCCAGGGTGAAGGGAGAAAGAGGAGCGACAAGGCTGTGAGAAACGCAGTCAAACCTCAGTAGCAGCCTTGCCCTGAAGGGAAGAGGGAGATTAGAGAAGGGCCAGGCTGAGTGTATAAATCTCTAAGAGACCTCCACGCAGAAGCCAGATCTGTAGGAGATGATGCTCAGAGGCTTGGACAAGTCTAGAATGGAACGAGTAGGTCACAGGAAGCCACAAGTTGGCGCTCAGGCACCGATTGAAGCTGTGGTCTGCAGTGGAAAAAGTCTCCTTCACCGAGAGAATCTTACCTCACTCTTAAGAGCTTTCATCTGATTGCATCAGACCCATCCAGATCACCTAACATAATCTTTTTATATTAAAGTTAATTTATCACTAACTCTAATCGCATCCACAAATCTGCCTTCCCAACACCACCTAGGTTTGTGTGTGATACCCAGAGACGCTGGCCTAGTTAAGTGGACACATGGAGGCCCCAAGTCTGCTCTAAGCTCTAAGGGACTGGCCCACATTTCCCGGGGGGGGGGGAAGTAGTCTGAAATCTGATGGAAATTCAGAATTGAAATTATGAAAATTAGAGATAAAAGGTTATTCACACAGAGATGATAAGCCATGTTGTCAAAGGAGTTGACAACCTTAGGAAAGGAAAGACTACAGAATTTCTGTGTAAAGGTTAATTTGGGAGAGAATCAATTTTTAAGGGCAATAGGAAGAAGAGTGAACTAAAAAGTGAAGAAAACTACTGAAAGCTTAAGAGCAGAAATCCCCGTAGCCTTAACTTTCCTTCTCTTTGCTAAGCTTTGTCCCTGGATTTCCAAGATTCCCAGTGAGACAGAGACCACTAGGTCCCTTATTTTCCTCCTGGATTGAAAAACTTGCAGCCAGAGATCCAAACAAAATACCCACTGAAAAAAATAAAGCCAGTGGTCTGAATTGTGAATTTTCTAAGAACAATTGGAGTAAGAAAAGACTCCAAGTTGCAAGTATTTGAAGCATAATGAATAAGAAGGAATCAGAAGAACAGAACCAGGACTACCTAATGGGAAGGTTTCCCTGGCCCTGGGTCTCATGTCCTTACTCCTCATCACCTGTCTAGCAAGTTTCCATTATGCGTGTAAGGGCTAGTCCAACAGAAATGCTAGCCCAGTCCCTTGTGCCATGACTCATTCTTGTGAAAACTGTAAGACTTGAAACTTGGTGTACATTTGAATGTATCTGCATACATATTTGAAGCTTAATAATTAAACTTCCAATACTTGATATTCTGTGAGGTGAAAGACAGCCTCATTCATTGGCTTCACCCCCAGCAGCCAGCATGGGGACTGGAAGCAGCGGTGTTAGGAGCAGCTCATCCATCCAGGCCTCAGACCACAAGCTCCCCAGCTCCAGAAGCTGGGTTGAAATTGCCATGTCAGGTCCCCCAGTTTCTGTTGCACACACAATAGGTGTGTGTTGGTGATACTGCTTGCTTATATCAACAGAGTGCATCGTCCTTGACAGTAGAACACAGAAGTTGAAGACAAGTGTCTCGTTGTGCAGTTAAAATTGCTGGTATGTATTTCTGTGGTATTTAACTTTCACAAAATGAAGCATCGTTTCTCTTTAGAATTGTGTAGTGCATCCCTGAATGATTCTTTTCATGTGTGCCTCCAAGGGTTCTGTATTTTTATTTTTAGAGAGTTCTTTAGAACTCTTATACTAACACTTATACTAAGTGGTAGAAAGATGCTTTCAAGCCCACAAAAAATGCTTTATCTGAGAATGATTTGGAAATTGACTGCTTATTTTCTTTTGAAAGGTGTGAACTTATTCTTTTGTACATTAATAAAGCTGAAGCCAACTTACTGGGAATTTAAGGTACACGCAGAGCACAGATAGGGCTTGTCTTCCTTTTGTACTTTTTAGGGGCAATTGCAAGAAGCATTGTTGAGAGCCTTTCCAGATTTTACTTCAAAATTAGAATTGTAAGCGTAATCTTGTCTTCTCTAAGGAGAGCAATAGGACAAAGCATGGTGCTCTGGACTGTGTGACTCTGCAGGGCTAGATTCCTCCTCTTTGCCAAGACACTATATATGGCTGTGGCCAGGTCGAACCACCTGTTACATAACAGTTTAGTAAAGCAGAAAGATGCCAAAGTGGCTGGTGGTTGGGCTGGGCCTGGCAGAGTGTGAATGATGGGCCGTGACAGTGTGTGTTTATTCTGCAGCAAACAGTCCAGGGAATAAAGAAAGAACACACTCCATGGCTTCATACTGGGACTGTTAACAGAGTGACAATTGGTGTTTTGTGTATGGTAAAGAACAGAGACTTTAAAAAGATGTCACCTCTGCTTCGCACTGTTAGTAAGTAGCTATGTGACCGGAGGCTGAGGATTTAATCTTACTGGATGTTGGGACTTTAAACAGACATTTTGGATTTGGTTGTATTTTTAAGTCCCAGTGCTAATTTCGGATTCATCGTACTCTCTAAATAAGACCCATTTTACTCATATCATTTGCGTGTCGGAGTTTTCAGCTCAAAACTTGTTTATAATGCTGATTTAATTATGCACAAGCCTCAAAATATATTAAGGAAAGAAATAATATTCTTTTAAATGTTCATGTGCTTGAGTGAAAAGGTGTCAATGTTATTTTCAGCATTTTCCTTCGAGAAAAGTTGTCTCTTCTTGTCCACATTTGTCTGATCCCACTTGGTGAAGTTCCACTAAAGCAGAATCAGATGTTCCTGTTGGTGTACTCAGGAAGTGGCCTCCCCTCTGACGCTCAGGAGTGTCACTGGGTACAGTCAAGTTAGGGTGGTGCTCTGAAACTGGCAAAATTTGGACAGATGGCGGGCAGAGCTAACTTGATTTTGCTAACGGTGTCAAGTTAGTCACATGTGTCATGCGTGCCTGCACTTTGCTGACATTTTCACCCCATGGGTTCTCGGGGCACATTCCCTGTTCTCCCACATAATCATCAAATACTGTGTCCGAGATAATTCAGGCAGTTCCCTGAGATCCTTGTCATGAATTCTGGGAAGTTGGCAGATCTTCATCCGCCATCTTTTCTCTTCACTTTTTAGGCTTTCATTGAGTTGCCTGTTACAAATTTTTCTTCACATGAGTTTCAAAGGATGTAGGTAATAGAATGAAAATTGGATACCTAATATTTTTAAATTGTGGTGTACCAGTTTCCAACACGGAATGTTTTCATCCTGTTCCATGTTTTAATCTTTGGACCTGCAGCGTTGTGTTTTGCCATCTAACGCTCACTATATTCACAGTCTGTAAGGAAGTAACAGCAGCAGTTTATTGGCTGGGGAGGCACAAAGTCCCCAGTCGGTCCTTTGTGCATAAGTTGTCTTCTTCGCAGTCATGGACTCCATCTTCATCTCAGGCCCGGGCTTCAGAGTAACAAGACTGATCCCATGTGCCTGTGACCTTCTCTCGTCTATGTTCTTAAAGTGAAGTAGTCCAGGCATTTGGCTTGAAAGGAATCCACAATGCTGAAGAAACCCTTGCCTTTGGGATCCTTGTGAACTTCAGAGTTTGCTCTTTGTCTGTGTCTCTCCTCCTCTCTCCTTTCCTCCATCTGTCTGTCATCTCATCTCCTCTTCCATCTTAGATTCTACACCATTTCATCTAAGTTCACTAACCGAACTCTTTCTGGGCCAACTCAATAATCTCAATACCTTTTCCTCCTCTTAAACCTTAAGTCACCTCTCTGATTGCATGGCAGACACACTATCCTTTTAAGTTTTAATTTTCAGTCCTCTGAAGTAGATACATCAGTTTGGTATTAGAAATTGGGTCATTGGGCCGGGGAGTTAGCTCAGTGGTTCCGGCGCCTGTCTTGCAAGCGCAAGAACCCGGGTTCGATTCCCCGGTAACCACATAACAATACTGGGTGTGGAGACCCACACCCAGCAGCAACCAGTACCACATACCACAGTGCCGGGCTTGGTGGCTCACGCCTGTAATCCCAGCACTCGGGAGGCAGAGGTGGGAGGATTGTGATGTGAGTTGGAGGCTGAGCTCAGGGCCAGCCTGAACCACAAAGCGAGACCCTGTCTCAAAAAACCTAAAAAAAAAAGAAATTGGGTCATTGAACCAGTGTGTACCAACCATGTGTAGCTGGCAGTGATAACCCCTTTCATAAACCTCCTGTTGCACTGTAACCAAGAAGAGTGAAACATTTTCAGATGACAGCACGTTGGGAGAATGTAGCCACCTTGAATATTTCTTCCTTTTTGCAGTCAGGTTCACTTCGATGTCACACAAAGAAGATGTGGCTGTGTGGCGGGCTGTGTGCAGGCTCTGAGGATGGGGCGCAAGGTGTGCACAGAATAGGGCAGAATGTCTGGGATGTTATGAAACCAAGATATGGTCAGCATGAAACTTCTGTGATATTTGCTCTCTTGTTCCTTGAAACTTTTCTGGAAAACATTTTATAGTTGTTCCCATTGGATTAAAAATACTCTGTTTGAAAATGAAGTTCCCATTGCCCCATTAACAAAGTGGAGATTGGATTAATTTTATAATGGGAATGATATTTCTCTGACACCTGTGCATCTTCATTCTACTTTTGGTAGTTGTTGTTGTTTTTCAGTACTGCATTTAAACCCAGGAGTTGTGTACCAGCTTTTTTTTTTTTTGATTGATTGATTGATTGATTGATCAAGACAGGGTGTCACTAAATTGCAAAATTGCCCAGGCTGAGTTCAAACTCTTGATCCTCTTTGCTTCATCTTCCCAGTGTGCTGGAAGTACAGGCATGTGCTGACACACCTAGCTTGGTCTCCAGAGTTTTTTTTAAAAAAATTAAGCTCTTTTACCACATTTTAATATAAGAGTATCACCACCTTGATTAAAAGGTAGGAGAATTTTGTACTATCTCTACCCCGTGCCAGTGAATCACACTCTGGACAATTCTAGCTCCTTTGATACAGTACAGGCACCGTAGCTCCACTCACAGGCAGAGTGGTGCAGGCAGGACCACACTGTTCCGCGTGGGGTTCCACTGTGGAGACCCCGTCGTGCCAGGGCCCAGGCTCCCACAGCTTCTGGACCTGCCCCTCACCATACTATCTGGTGCTGCTGAGGGGGGAGGTGGGCAGGGAAACTTGGTCAGCGCCTCACTGGGGAAATAGTAGTTCTGCCAGTAGGAGGAAAGAGGGAGAGTGGGTATTAGGGCCATTAATGATCCCTGCGTCACCTGCCACCTGAGTTATGCTGCATTCTGGAGAGTGTCTTGAGTTAAATGCGAGCCATAGTGACGTGCTATGAGCAGAACAGGGAGAACTGGCATTGTCCTACTTGAAGATCTACTCCATGCAAGATTCTGTGAGATGGTTCTGTGTGATCATAAGTTAGCGATGCTGAGTGCTGCCCAGTACTTCCTGTAGGTCATCACCTTGAATGCACAAAATAACCCATGGTGCTGAGCTCTGGCATTTCCTGTCCCTCCACAGAGAAGCACAGAGGTGTAACCCAGTTCAGCACAGAACTGATGCATTGGACAAAGCTGGTTCTCCATGCCGACATACTGCTTCCGGCATGTCACAGTGCACTTCCTGTCCAGTTGCCAATTGGATTATTACGCTGTCTATTAAGACTGAATAGGAGAAAAGATCCCTTAAATGATATGATTATGAATATGTTCTTATAAAAAATCATAAACAGGCAGTACAGCATGTACTTCTTTCTGGACTTCAGCATGAGGTATTGCTTTGTTTTTCTTTTTCAGGTAATAGTAGAGAGATAATCTATGTATGTACTTAATAAGTGAAATCCACCTTTAAAACCGAGAGAAAGAAAGCAGATTTGAGCTAAATCTGTTAAGCAAATAAATCTGACATCTGATTTTCTGAACACTCAGAGTTGTTAACCAATGATGTAAGTACATCTCTGTGAAGATGCATAAACTACTTTAATCAAGGCAACCAGGTAAAGTCCAGCACAGCCTTTGAGGAGTTTGGACCACTGGCTGATTATCACCACATTTTTACATTGTATAGAAATCATCACACTGGGTAAGTGAGGACTTTGGACTGTCATGGCACCGATAGCTGTTCTTGAGACGTGCCTGTGGACTGGGGGTGCCAGAGCGAAGTTCACAGATCTCAAGCACTTGCGTATGCTTCTCCCTCAGCTCTGGAGGCTGAAGTCTGAGGGTGGTTCCCACAAGCCCTCTCTTGCTCTGCGCACAGTGGCCTCGCTGCCTCCAGGGCCACTGCACATTGCCAATCTGCTTCCATAAGGACCCGTCAGGTTGGACGAAGGCCAACCGCTGGCCTTGTTCTCAGCAGATGTACTCACAGGCAGGGAAGGCTTCGGTATATGTGTTCTGGAGAGACACAGTTGGCCCATCACTCAGACTTTGGAAACGGAGAAAATTTAAAATTAAACAGTTTAGGGCTGGGGATATAGCTCAGTGGTTCTGGCACCTGTCTTGCAAGCGCAAGGACCGGGGTTTGATCCCTGGTAACCACATAACAATACTGGATGTGGAGACTCACCCCAGCAGCAACCAGTACCACATACCACAGTGCTGGGCGTGGTGGCTCAGGCCTGTAATCCCAGCACTTGGGAGGCAGAGGCAGGAGGATTGCTGTGATGAGTTGGAGGCTGAGCTCAGGGCCAGCCTGAACCACAAAGGGAATCCCTGTCTCAAAAAACCTTAAAAAATAATAATAATAATAATAAAATTAAACAATTTACAGAGTGAAAATTTCATCATTTGGATTTTTGCCCTTCCTTCCTTGCCTTTGGCCAAAGAAGATATGGTACTGATATTTCTGTGATTATAAATATATTAACTTAAATATTTTGAGACAGCTTAAGTTTATAAGGCAGATTGTTAAAACATAAAAGGCCATCTTGAACTTGCCATTGCTTATAGTTTCACCCACTCGACTAAAGGAGAGAAATCAGTGTTGTGTCAGCAAACGTTTTGCTGAAAAGTGAGTGAGACTGAGAGACTGGGGTGGAGTGAGTGTTGAGGCCTATGGCCAGGTCACTCGCCGAACTGCACTCCGGAGGGAGTGGGGGAGGGGCGGGGAGGGGCTGGAAGCAGCCGCGCTCAGCGCTCACGGACCCTTCTCCAGTTCCACTGTAGAAAAATTATCAAGTACACGACACCAAGGAGTGCTGTATCTTTTCCAGTTTATCGGAGTGGATGAGAGAGGGTAAGTACATCACTGTAAAGCACGGAAAGTATGCTCTTAAAGGAACGTAGCATCGAGGAGATTTACGCGAAAATATTCTGAGTAATACTGCTTTTCGTTTCCCAGTCACTCTGCTTCTTTCCTTTTGCATCTCTGTGGAAAGTCAGCAGACAAAGGGGACATAGTAGACTTTATGGCTGGTAGGAAAAATCTGGAGAAGACAGTGAAAATGAAGAAAGCCATAAAAGTCAAAGAACCTTCATGCAGTTTTCTAAAAATAATCCTCAGACCCATGAAATTTTTACAAGAGCACTTATCTGGTTTAAGATGAAGCGTAGTCGGAGGCCCTGGCACAACACACACACACACACACACACACATACACACACCACATATGCACACACACACATGCTTGTACACGTGTCTGTGTTTGTTTAAATGGTAACACTCAGTACCAACTGTCTAATAAAAATTTTCCAGCTGAACCACACATTGGAACCATTTGACACCAAAGAAGAAAAATGCTGTTTTGTTTTTTTTTTAATCCTGAGCACTTTATAGGAATTACCACATTTCATGCTCCACATAACCTTCAGGCCTGAGTGGTGTCATCCTCTGCTTTCCATAGAAGAGATGCCCTGAGACTAAGCTGCCTGCAGGTCCCGGGGACCATGTGGGGACGGTCGGAGTCAGTGACAGCTATGCTGTGTGGTGCTGCATCGTTCCTGACACTAAGTGCACCTGCTCGTGAGTGGGCGGTTCTGGCCTGAGGAAGGCCGAGACCTTGAGCTCAGGAAGAACAACACAGCTATAACAGGACACCGTGCGGTGTTTCCTCATCCGAGGTCCTTCTCTCGCGTCCTTTTCTGGCCCACATCTCGCTGAATTTACTTACCATTACGCTCTGGTCATTGTGGGAATGCAACAACTCCCAGGGCCATCTCCCTACCCGGTGTGCAGGGTGGCCTCTCTGCCTCTCACTGTCCTGACATAGTGAAAATCTCCTTGGAAAATCCCTCAAAAACCATCCTGTTGTCTCTGGACATCGGGTCCTGTCTGATTTTACAGTCTGACTACAGGGCTGCGAATTTGTTTGAACATCAGAGAAAGACATTGGTTTGCTTTTGAGTTATTTTAGAAATCATCATATACAACAAAAGCATCTTCAAGAACAGAAGCAAAGGAGATCCAGGAAAGACTCCCATTTCTTACCTTCCGGCCAGTCTCACTCTTGTTCCCTCACCTCCCGCCCTCTCCTGTATTATTATTTCCGGTAACCAGAAGGATACAGTCTGTGTATGCCTTCTCCCAGCTTATTTAATCAATTAGATGCTATCTGTACTAATTTTTCCAGCTTGTCGATGGAATGGCTGCTTATTTTGGCATGGGACTGCCGTAGTTAGAGTATGTCACATATGGTATTACCTGTCTTTAACCACCTCCCCCAACTGATAACAGTAGACCCAGTCATGAGTTTTTCCCTCTCCCTCTTCACAAAAATAAGCTCTATACAACCTGAAAAGTAGAACAGATTTCCCACTGCAGATGCCACCTTTCAGAAGAGCAAGGTGGCGGTGAGCTTTGTGTCTCCTTCCTGCTGCTCACTGGCCTCTCGCCAGAGAGGGCCTTCAAGCCCAAAGCTGCCCTCCTTCACAGAGGCCCCCAGATGTCCACAGTGCAAGACTGTCCCACTTCTGTGTCTCTTTCTTTTTTTTATGGTTTTTTTTTTAAATTTCTTTATTTTTTTTAGGTTTTTTGAGACAGGGTCTCACTTTGTGGTTCAGGCTGGCCCTGAGCTCAGCCTCAAACTCATCACAGCAATCCTCCCGCCTCTGCCTCCCAAGTGTTGGGATTACAGGCCTGAGCCACCACGCCGGGCACTGTGGTATGTGGTACTGGTTGCTGCTGGGCGTGAGTCTCCACACCCAGTATAGGTATGTGGTTACCGGGGATCGAACCCGGGTCCTTCCGCTTGCAAGACAGGCACTGGAACCATTGAGTTAAATCCCCGGCCCCCTCTGTGTCTCTTTCTTAATAAAGCTCGGATCAGTGTTCGACACATTCTGGTTTTTATTCTCTTCTTATACTCATTCCTTGTACCCATTCCCACCACCACCTTAAACAATCCTTTTCAGCATCTTTAATAATCTTGATATTCTTCTGCGTCTCAAACTCAGGGGCAGATTACATTTAGCATCATATAATGTATGCATATCCGCGTATGGATGTTTTCTTCCTATCTGATCTATCTCTAGCCCTGAACTTTTCTTCATAATCCTGATGCATGCATACATATTTCTTATGCCCTGTCCTACCTAGTACTAATATGATCCTATTATAGTATATATATCCTAGATGTTTAATGCAAAATTACAAAATTAAGTCACTGAAGTATTTTAAATATAACATATGACCACAAAAATATTAAAAGGGAGAGAATTTGCATGACACCTGTTGGAGTATACTTTAGAAGTTTGCTTTTCTACAACCAAGATAAAAGTTTGCCCATGTCATTACTGATTATACTAATTTTCCATGTGTTTGTGAATATAATATAAGAAAATACACTAGTATTGTAACTTTTTGTCTTTGTAAAATACTTGGAATAATATTTTCAAATCAAAGATTTAACATCCTAATTTTCTAGTAGACCTCATGTCTTTATATGGTTAGGTATTCAGTAAATACAAGAATTTTATTAATAGTGGTTCTTAAGATAATAGCATTTTCATGCATGCAGTACATTTTAAACCAGTATTTTGACATTTCAGATGTTATATATGTAATGCATATTTCTGTTACAATGAATATATTTAAAGAGACAGATACAGATAACTACATACATTTGTGCTTAGTTTTTACAAAGTTTGCAACTTTTAAATTCTTACATGAATGTGTAGATGGACATAGCTGTGGAGGTAAAATGTTTTTATTTGCAAAATAAATAAGACCAAATTGAGTTTTTCTAAATTTCTAAAGAAGGGAATGATTACAAGACTGGGATTCTGAAAATCAGATTTAAACTTCTGTTTTTGCTGGAGACTCGTTGGCTCTGACCCATCCATCCCTGCTAGAGTCTGTGCCATGCATATTGTGGAGCCCAGGGATTCGTGACCCTTGGTTCATTGCTATTTGACTGGTATTTAGAAGAGACCGAGCCCAGAAAAATGTGGAAGAAATTTGCTGTATTGATTACATTTCTTCAGATTCAGAGCTTCCACATATATAAAACATTCATCTTGTCATTACCCACCGGAACTAAAACAAAAACTCCAGAAAGACATTGTTCAGATTCACAAAATTAGGTAACTACAAAAGAATGTTGGAAAGCTCAGTTTACGGATGCTGTTTTGTCATTGTTACTTTGTTTTGAAATCCAGAGTGTGTTAACATTTATACTTCGGCAGTCATTACAGTTCGAAACCACACTAACAATTCTGGACATCCTGTAGGTATACCTTTCCTTAAGAAATCTCGATATCTCCATTTTAAAAAATACAAACAAATTAGTAAAGATGGCTCGCTGCTCTAGTTTTTCTTCTCATTCCCTGAATAAATACACGCTAGACGACCCTGCGAACCCCTTCCGGGAATTCCAGAGGTCAGCTGAGGGCAGTCCACACTCCCGGGTCGTGGGCGCGGCCTGCTGTCCACACACTGCAGCCTCTGGAGACAGCCCGCAGCCCGGAGTCGACATCAGCGCCGGACAGACCTGTTCCTGTGTCTCCACAGACTCCATCCACCTCCTCCACCATCCACTCGGCCTCCCACCAGGATCCAGACATCCCCGCTTCGCTGCTGCTGCCCTCCCTCCTGGTGATCACCTCGTCTCTTCTGTCCTCCTGAGGAGTGCCATCTTCAACCCTTTAAAATAAACCATTCTCGCCGGACCCCTGCCGCTCTGTATCCCCTTCCTTCTGCCGGGTATTTTCCCCGGAGCGCTTGTTACCTCCTGTGTTACGTCCCATTGTGGCACGTTTACTCCTTGCCATTGTCATGCACACGGTGGAATGCAGCAGCAGGGAGTTTGGCTTTTGTTAACATATCGCTTCTGAGAATGGCACATGACGCAAGGGGGTGATCGATTATTAGCGGATGGGTCAGGATAGGTGGATGAATGAGTGAAAACAGTGGATGAATGAACACTGTAACTTGAACTTCATCCTTCTAATTCTGTGAACTGATTCTCCTCCGGTGTCAATTTATTTCCCTAATATCTCATTATTTTCGGTAAAAGCTGATCGCACCAGCCCTATTTCTCACAGTGCCTTTGTAAATAATTGTCGTGGCTCCACTTGGCTCAGGTGGTACAGGTGATATTGAATGTGGAGCACGTTGGCAACAGGAATCCACGGTGATTACAAGGACGTAGGGCTGAGCAGCAGCGTGGGTGGAGATGCCCTTCACTGAGGAGAAGGGAAGACACCGGGACAGGTTCCCGCTGGAATGTGCTCATGTTGAGGTGTCTGCTGGGTCTCCTCCCTACGGCTAGGGTAGGCAGTTGGGTTGATGATTAGCAGTTAGGAGAAAGCTTTTGGGGAGAGCCTGAGCTATGATCACGTGGAAGAAATGTAGGGAAGAGGTCCTGGCACAGAGACTGGGTAGCAGTGCTGATGAGGAAGGAGGGAAAGTGAGAGGTTGGCGTGTGGGGTGCAGCTGTGAGGCCCCCCGAGTCACTCACCAGCATCTCTGTGACAGGTGGTAACTACAGGTGCTGTTATTGCCATTTCTAGATATTTGGATGTTTTATATCTGTGTAGACATTTGAAGTAAAAATAGGAGTAAAAGATGAAGAAACATAAAAGTTTAGCAGCTTTTTACGAGGATATTTGAGCAGTATCGGCGAAGTGTCCTCTATCTTTGATTGGGCAACTTACAAAAGGATGACAGGGACCAGGCCGAGAGAGGGAGATGAGGCGTCCTTGGGGCCGAAGTGTACGTGTAAGTTCCTGCCTTACCAAGGATTCCCGGGGACGGAAGTGTGTGCATATGTGTGGTCACGATACAGAGCAGTCTTCACGTATTGTCAATAGGTACTAAAGGAAAAACAGAGCGGAAATGCCTATAAAATGTGCAGGGGAAAGTCTGTTCTCTCCTCTGCTGCTACTGCTCAGGTGTTGGATCAAATGAAAGTATTAAGGTTTCCATTCCGCGCTCCGAGTAGGAAGCAGGGCAATGCACTTCGCAGAAAGTTGAGGAAATTGCTCTGAATTCGGAGTTCCTTCAGAATGGAAATGAAAATGAGCAGCCAGGGTAGCTGGGGGTGGGAGCACATGGAGACTCACCCAGCGGGCCAGTCAGGCCTGGCCCTCCACAGCCCGTCGGACATCTGTGTCCCTTGGAGGTGGACTCAGGGAGAAAACTGGCTGACGCGCGGGGCTGCTGTGCTCTCTCCTCAGAGTCCGGCCACAAGAAGCTGAAGAGCACCATCCAGAGGAGCACGGAGACCGGCATGGCGGCTGAGATGCGGAAGATGGTGCGGCAGCCCAGCCGGGAGTCCACGGACGGCAGCGTCAACAGCTACAGCTCAGAGGGCAAGTGAGTGGAGCCGCGCGCAGGAGGGTGGCCGGGCGCAGGAGGGTGGCCGCGCGCAGGAGGGTGGCCGGGCTCAGGAGGGTGGCCGCGCGCAGGAGGGTGGCCGGGCTCAGGAGGGTGGCCGCGCGCAGGAGGGTGGCCGGGCTCCGTCCTCCGCCCGTGCTCGGTGCTCTGAAGCCGTCATGACGCGGAGCGCCCGCGGGGTGCCTCCCCGGGCCACTAGGAGTCTGGCCTTCTCTAAATCATGGCAAACATTCTCAAACACGCAGAAAAACCCTACCTTTACCAACTTTTGTTTTGGATATATGCGTATAATATTGAGCTCATATTAATGTTATAAAACGTCAAGTTTCAT
Organism: Petromus typicus; assembly: GCA_004026965.1. Lineage (NCBI taxonomy): Eukaryota > Metazoa > Chordata > Mammalia > Rodentia > Petromuridae > Petromus > Petromus typicus. The sequence continues at coordinate 139,836 of PVIR01000221.1, forward strand.
TGTGGCATATGACATACTTGATCATTTCCCTGTATTTAAAACATCTCTAACTTATGTTTTGCTTAGGAGGAAAAAACCCCTATGGTCCTTTCTAACTGTTTTACTGAAGGCTTTTATCTCTGAATTAATTATGAAAAAATTAGGCTTTTTTATTTTTTTAATATGCCTTTTAGTCATTTATATGGTCCAACACAAAACCTGCATTTTCCTGTGCTTAAGAATTTTCCTGGTAAAGCTGAATTTTTATTAGGGTGATGTGTCTTACAGGCACATCATTGTGCTACAATGGGTTGTGCAGAAATTCAGCTGCACGTAATTATTCATATATTAACATTGGAATCACTCATAGTCCACTCTAGTATTTATCATTTCTTTTCACTTGCTAGGATTTTTCTCTATAGTTTTAAAATCAAAACAAAATTCTGTCACGGTAACGTCTATGGTACTCGTCCCCATTCCTGAAACTAGTTGGTGGCTGAGTGTCTGCTCAGAGGGCTGGGATGTGCGCCCACCAAGGGCGAAACAAGGGCAAACATCAGGGCATGTGACAGCCCCGTGGACTCCGAGGAGATAATAAGAGTGCTGACGCAGTACTGCAGGGCGGGGATGAGAGAACGGAGATGTTATTTTCTGATACAAAATAATAAAAAAAACTACCTCTACCAGGAATAAGCCACTCAGTGTCTTGTAGAACCGTTTTCTTAGTCTCTGAGTGGATGATAAAGTGCATGCTGGCCAGGCCCCTGGGTTGTGGGAAAGCATTGCAGACACAGTGAAGCCCTGAAGATAGTCATTCAAAGTGCTCCCAAGGCGACTGAAATGAGCGCAGCCCTTGTTACCCTGGAGCAAGACGTCAGGCCGCAGGAAGAGCGTGTTCGCCATTTGCTTGAGATGCCTGTCAGCTGTTGTAAAACATAGGTGACTTAAGCAGTTTTCTTTTGGGCTAAATAAAAGCCTCAGATTCATTCAAAGATGCCTAAGAACTTAAGTGATATTTATTCAGGAAATTATGAATCACATTTAAAATGTAGCGTCCATAGTAACTAATGTTTGTGTGCAGTTGTCTATGTAAATTTTAATCCTGTATTTTTTTTTTTATGTCAACAGTACATTTAATAGGGGCCTGGATTTGCCTTTCTAAGCATCTAGAACAGTTCATATTAAATCTTGTAACTGAGTTCCCTTGTGCAGGGCATCAGGTTGGGTCTTAAATTACAGTTTTACACATTTTCTTAATGGGTCTGAGCCTTCTGTGGCCCAGGACAGGGTGAAGTACACGTCAGTGGACTGTCTGTATTGTTTTATGCGAGATGATCAGAATTAGTGAAATGGAAAGAAACAGAAAGCATTGTGGAGTGGGCACCAGGTGCTGGGTCAGAGCTCAGGACTGCAGAAGGAGAAAAACAACAACAGCTGAGCAGACCTAACGATTTTCTTCTTTTGGTCCTTTTGCTAACAGCTTGATATTTCCTGGAGTGCGACTGGGAGCCGACAGTCAGTTCAGTGATTTTCTTGATGGACTAGGACCCGCTCAGCTTGTTGGCCGCCAAACCCTAGCCACCCCTGCAATGGGTAAAAATAATTTTCTTATGGCAAAATTTATGCTTATTGGTCAATAAAATCATTTGAAATAGCACAACAGAAGCCATAGTTTAGCTAGGGTTGCTGATTACAAATGACCATCCTAATTTCTAATACATAGTTCTTATTTGAGATATTCTGCAAAATAAGTCAATTTAGCTATAAACCTTTGAGTTATGGCAAAATTCTGTGAAAAAAAAAAGACATTTAGGAGCTTAAATCTGAAATAGTGTTTGGAAACTAACGAGGAAATCTAGCACAAAAAGTCAGTCAACTGTCCTGGCAAAGTGAAGTCATATCTGAGAAAGCAAAGGTGATTCAACTCACTAAAAACAATTGAAAAATAACTATATTTAGCATTTTCAGAGATAAAGTATCCTATGTTATCCACAGGAAATAAGACAAGAGAGTTGGTAGATGTTTTAGTCACATCTCTCATCTGTGAGACAGAATCAGCATGGTGGAGGAAGATGGTGAGGCTCACTTCACGGTGGCCAGGAAGCAGAGGGAGGAGCTAGAGGGCAGTTAAATCCTTCCGAGTCATGGCCTGTAGCCAGCTCTTCTGACCAGGCCCACCTGCTGTCAGTGTGTCAGTGTGAGACCTCATGATTCAGTCACTTCCCGGAAGTCCTGTTTGTGTGGCAAGCTCTCAGGGGATGTGCAGATATAAAAAAATAAAAGATGTACTTCCATAGCAGAGTCAGTTTAAAAGAGTGGGTTAAAAAAGAGTGGTGATGAAGAAAGAAATGAATGAAACTTGCTATATTTCTAAAAGGAACTAATAATTATTGTGATTTAGCCAATGGAAATAAAACAGGATCTGGGGGTATTTTTTTTTAAATCAGTAAAATAGCAATATTAAAGGAGCTGAGAAAAATACTAATTGCAGTCTATGAAAAAAGTTGTGAAGTTCAGAAGCTCTTAGTTAAAGATACTGTTTTATTTAGGAGTAAATGCATACTCTAACTTCACATTTCAGTAAAAAGTAAAAATGAGTATCCCCATGTTAAATATTGACTACTCTCTATATATAAATAAAATATTTAAAATCTAGACTAGCAAAGGGAAAGTCAAAATAAATATCAAAGTCCACCTGTACGATGGAAGACAGGAGAAAAAGAAGCAAGAAGAAAGCATTTTAAGATTAAAGTACACAATAGCAAAAATAAATCTGCCTCTACAATTAAAAACAATGAAGTATGTTATTTTCAACCATAAAAGCTTCAAGTGATATTGAAGAAACAAGAAACAGGTTTATGTATTCACCACACATAAGTCTGAAGTTTAAAAAAACTAAAAGCTTGAAAGAAAAGTGTGAGGAATGTGGGTGAGCGGTGTTTTGTGGGTAATTAAGAGAAAGCCTCCAGCTGCCACAACCAAACATCTGCTCCTGTGCCGCGCTCGTGTAACCGTGGTGGAGACACAGCATTCCAACGGCTCCTCTCTGCGGGGATTTTCCTGCTGTGCAGGGACAGATACTGGCAATGTGAGTAATTGCAGTGTTTTCCTTAGGAAGTAACTGTAAAAGGTGATCAAAGAGCGTGAATCTTATTAGAGTACTCATAAAATCAGTGTCGTGGTTAATAAGATCTTCAATGAATTTGTGAATTTCTTAAGAAACACAAAAACCAGAAAATGTAAGAAAAGCATTTCAAAATTTGATTAGGAAAGTGGGGGATCAAAGTGAGGCTGAGGGGTCCTTCGTGGCAAGATCATGAAGGTAACTTGGAATTTTCGATGGACTCTTCTTTTTAAAGTGCTTATAACTGTGAAGAAGGTGAGACTGTTTGCTTTGCCCACCTTTGCAGGTGATATACAGATTGGAATGGAGGATAAAAAGGGCCAGCTGGAAGTTGAAGTTATCAGGGCACGAAGTTTGACCCAGAAACCTGGCTCCAAATCAACCCCCGGTAAGGAGAGGCGCCCCCGAGAAGACTGCTCGGGAGGATGTGAAGAAGGCAAACCCTGAAACACTTGCCACCCTGACTGTTCTGTGCCTAGTTTTACAGCCTCTCAATGAAAACACAGCTTTTCTGTGCCCTTGAGTCTATAAAAACACCTCTGGGTATTCTTTGCAGAACTATTCTGAAGGAAAGTATTGGGAAGATTATGGTCATAGTTTAAAGTTTCACTAAAGTGATTTCTTAACTTCCATCATTTATTCTTTCTGTATGTTTACAAGTGCAAAAGAACAAAAGAATTTCATTCTGATTAGAACAAGAAAACAATGAGCTTTATAAGATATAAACTTGCATCTTGCATTGCAGTACCTCCCTTAAGGCAAGTCCAAGTCTTAAGATAACTTGGTAAGCATTAATTTAAAAAGAAAAACAGCAGTAGTGGAAATGATGGGGTCTTTATGGAAGAGAGTTTATGGGGCACTGGAAATGTAAAATGATTCGGAAGCTCTCGGTAACATCTGTAGCTCTCTAATAAGGCACTGTTTAAGGAAACTCAAGTGAATTCAGGATCAGCCTCTCAAGAGTTTGTGTACTTTTGTCTAGCTCCGTATGTCAAAGTCTACCTTTTGGAAAATGGAGCCTGTATAGCCAAGAAGAAAACAAGAATCGCACGGAAAACCCTTGATCCTTTGTATCAGCAGTCCCTTGTGTTTGACGAGAGCCCACAGGGTAAAGTTCTCCAGGTCAGTGCTTGTTCAGATTTTTGCACTGTAACACCAGGGCTGGACATCTGCGCACGAAAGGGGCGGTAGAGCTTGGAGGAAATACAACTCAGTAAAGAACTTACTATTTTCTCCTTGAGTAGAAAAGATAACCACCAGTTTTTAATTTCCAACAATGTGTAGTATTTACAGTATCTAGTGGAAAATGTTTTTATGTTCTCTCCTCATTTTTGTCTTCCTTCTCCTCACCCTCTCCGTCTGTGTTTGCCCTATTTCTCATCCTGGCTTTCTCTTCAGTAAACAGCTAACTGAACAGCGTTGAAAGAAATGGGCTAACAGTATTTGATAGAGCTGTACTCCATACCTGACATGAGCTGCAAACAGGATGGAGGGGGAGGGGTAAAGAGAGATCTGCAATGACCAGCAATTGGTGGAATGCTGGATGCTTGCTAAGTGCTTACACATCTCCCTGTTTAGTCTTTGCAACTACCATCTGCAGTGAGTATCACTCTTCCCATTTTCAAGGTTACACCTGAGGGTCCATACAGAAAACAATTTGACAGAGTTCTTTAGTAAGTGGAGAGGACAGGAGTCACAGACCCTGCTGTGTAAAGCAGGTAGACACAGTCGGTAGAGAATCTTTGTGGTGACAGAAAGATGAGAATTCAGAGTTGGTGTGATGCCAGCTTGTACAGCCCCAGGAGCAGTGGACCCAGACAGGAGTTACACAAGCAAAGGCTGGATTTACTAGGGAGACGTTACTGTCTCTCATCCGATTTAAACTTGTGAAGTGACTGAGTGCGGCACCATGAATGGACGTCTTCCTACCAAAGGTTCTGCTCACTTTTTCTCCTTCACGGACCAGCTCACTTTTACAGAATAGATACCTTGAACCCTGCAAGTGTTACAGAGAGAGAAGACCGAGTTCTCTTGCATTTCTCTGTCCCTGCAGGTGATTGTCTGGGGAGACTACGGCAGAATGGACCATAAATGCTTTATGGGCGTGGCTCAAATCTTGTTGGAAGAACTCGATCTGTCCAGTATGGTGATTGGATGGTACAAATTGTTCCCGCCTTCATCCCTGGTGGACCCCACGGTCACACCCCTGACCCGCCGGGCTTCCCAGTCATCTCTGGAAAGTTCAACTGGGCCTCCCTGCATTCGATCATAGTGAACTCATGCCAGAGTCATTCCAACAAAACTCTACCTTTCAGGATAATAATCTGAACCAGATATTTCATCAAAAGCATTGTTGGGGACAGACAATCAACTTGTGTTTTGCCTGTAGTAGTTTTTCAATAATATGTCCTGATTGTTGTTTCAAACATGGCTTCATATGACAGAACAAGGCAATCTATCAAATTACAACATGAACCAACGTGCTAGTGAGAGTCACTGATGCTTCGAACAAACAGAAACAGAGGAGACATCAAGTTCACACGCGCACGCACACACACGCACACAACCCCCCCACCCCCCAGTGAGCCAACTGGAAACTCTCACTCTGTGAAAAGTATTTTACATATTTCTACACAGACCACAAACAGTGTTATTTCCCTGCTGTCTGTGAGTTTCTGTTGTTGTTGTTGTCCTTTTGTGTGTTTTATTTGTCGTTTGGTTTTCAGTTGAATTTGTGTTGTGCTCTGTTCTCACCTTATCTGTCACTTCCATTTGTATTTTGGGCACATCCTAACAGGCTTTAGGATGCTAACAGAGACCCTTCCTTTCTTTTTCCAAAAGCACCAAGAAAAGGGCTGAAGCAGTCTCTGAGCATCTCCCCAAAGTGTCCAACAGCTGGACCAGGTGAGACCGAGGAAAGCTTTCACTGGCTTTCATTCTAGAACTCTGTGAAGTCTTACGTATGGAGACCCAAAAGACAAAAAGTACCTTCCCAAAACAGAAAACCACTTTTAAAGTGAAGATCATATTTGTTTGCATTCCAGAACATTAGTTTATGTTTTCCACTCTTTTGCATGGAAAGCTTTTGAGTCAATCTGCAACAAATACTGGGGACTAAAAGAAACTAAAGACATAATCATACCTGGGGAATAGTCCTTGAAATGCCTTTTTCTTCTTGATAGCAAAAGGTAATATGCTCACGTATACAAACCATACTTTTGACATCCCAAAATGGATTTGAGCCTAAGACACTGACCTACGCCCAGGTGTCTCAGCCATGCCTCAGTGCAGAAGTTCCCAGCTGCCCTGGAAAAAGCATGGTGTGAGCCGTTCAGTATTCCACTGGAAATTCCAGGTGAAATATTCTGCACTCCTGTTTTTATTGAATTCGAGTTTACATTTCTTTGAGGTCACTGCAAGCACAAAGCTTGATTTTTTTTTTTTTTAATGCAAAGAATCTTACTTTTGGGGGAGAAAAATGAAACAGAGTCCATTTCCAATTTGCAGTTTGTTCATTTGAGTTTTCTTGGCCTTGAACTTTCCTTGTGACCTCCTGTGTGTGTGCGACACTGCACACTCAGCGGGTGCATCCCTGTGTTCCCCCCTTTTATGAGTCACTCAACTTTTGTGATTACACAAATAGAGCAGCATGACTTGGAACTGTTCAAAGCTGCATGCACATTTTATAAAAAAAGAAAAAGAAAGAAAAAGAACCACATTATTTACTAATGTATGTTAGCTCCACATAGGCCAGCTTGTATGTTGCATGTACTTGTACAGTTTGCTTGTTAATTACTCTACTGAAATAACCAAGAAATCTAAGCCATCCATTTTTGTTATAGACATTTTGCTGGTTTTAGCCAGACTGTCAGTGGGTCTGGGGTGAAATGTCTATAGATGGACTTTATTTTTTACCCTCTGGAAAACGTGATGTAGTAACGGACCAAATTCCTTCTACTAAATATTTTGGTGTAGATTCCTTCTGTGGGTCTGTAACACATGTGGACACTGTGTACACACTAGGTTTTAATCCATAGACATACTGCCTGCACCGAGTGAATTATTCATTATTATTTACACATGCCAGAATTATCTGCCCATCATTCCACAGGGCACAGATTGGTACTGCTCACCAGGCTGGGCAGGAAGAACTGAAGCATTGGTGCGCTTCTACTAGATTCCGTTCTGTCTCAGTGGCCAACAATCGACTGGTTATAATTGGGTAGTATCTTTCTATTTGGACCACTTGTCTTAACACCCCCTGTGCTTTTAAATGAACTTCCAAATCATGTATGTAAACATGTTTAATAAAATTTTACTTTTCATGTCAGTCGATAGCCATCCGTGTTCTATGTTTTGCCAGATTTCCATTGTGGGTTCTTTGGTTGTAACATGGGAGCCTGATGGTGGGAAGGGGAGGCTGGGACGTGCTGTCTGATGTGGGCCTTGGCCTTGACTTGTCACTGCACTCTGTGTTATTCTATGGCCCAAAAGGTACTCTGCATCACATACGAGTTTTCACTTTGTCAGCCTGTCTAAGTGAGCACACGACTTATACTTCTGAAAAGTGGCATTATTAAAAATAAAAAAATCTGAGTAAGAATCAAATGGAAGGTTGTTTTTCTGATGCTGTTTGAATGTGCTAATAAAGGAGGCAACTCTGTTGTCCAATTGCCAAACCGTCTCCCGTTCTGTGGCGTCAACATGTCGACTCTGCGCCTTTGGTCATAGTAGCTGATTCCTTTTTCTGTCTCTCCCTTCTCTACCTTTAACTCATTGGCAGAGCCTCACCTGAGGACAAGCCAGCTCCCCAAAACTGCGAGTGAACTGCTGTCTGTCATCTGAAGGATCAAACATATCTTCAGAGGTGGATAGATAGCTCTCTAAAAGCTCGATGTGGGAGAAATCCCCTTTCTCAATTTAATTTCGTGTATTTCTCTTTTCTTCTCTACAAATATCTCCAAACACTTCATAGTCCTTTGAAACACATGGCGAGCACTAATTTTTATTACATTGTAGTGATAATACCTTAAGCTGTAATATTGACTTTTGAAGAGCTTTTAATTTCTTTATAGATCACTTTAACTTCGTAAGGCACAATAACTCAAGTTTGAGACAGAAAGCCATTTCAGACATGGCACCATCCAACACTGATAGTTTTTAAAGCAATGGAAGGACTTTTCTCCTAAGAAGTGATCCTGTTGTTTGGTCTACAAGACCTGGGGCTCTCTGGGTCCGTACGAGGCAAAGGCAACTGCTCCTCTGGATTTGAAATGCACTGTCAGAGTAAATCTGTTTAATGTATGTGGTGAAGACCTCGTAGAACTGAGCAAGGGTGGAGGGCGAGTGCACCTTGAAAGGCGAAGTAACCACACACAACTTTAGACAGACCGCGAAGGGGTCAACTCTTCACTTGAGAGAGTGCCGCACCACGTCAGGATTTCTCAGGCTGCGGACACACGGGGGAGTGCACTGCAGCCTGTGTAGTTTCACCCTCGTTCTCCAGATCCCAGCCTGAGATCTATGATTTGAATAAACTGAGCTGACATTGTTAAGGGCTTAAGTATTAGATATTCAATTCTTCTTTAAAATTTTTTTAATTTAATCTTTATTGGTACATTATGAGTGCAGATCATCACTGCATTCAACATTGAGGGTTTATACCAGAATATGACACGACTTGATTCTCATTTTTCCCCCTTTCCCCCCACCCTGCAACCCCCACCCCCAAATACATAATCTTTATTTTCTTTTTTCTTTATTATTACCACATTCATTTTTCCCTCATTATTTACCCCACATTCTCTTCCCTTTTAAATACTTTCTATTTCACAATATCAACTATACATACTACAACTCATTTACAACTTTATTTTCTGATACCAGAGAAAAGATATATTTACACATCTGCAACCTATTTATTTTGCTAATGAGGATGTCCTCAAGGTACATCCATTTGAGTATGAATGGCTCTATCTTATTTTTAATGGCAGAGTAATATTCCATTCTATAAAAAAAACCATATCTTCTCTATCCAGTCTCCAGGTGATGGACATTTGGGTTGTTTCCAAGATTTAGCAATCACAAACTGAACTGCTATAAGCATAGGTGCACATATGTCGCTGTGAAATCAATCTTTTAATTCCTTTGTGTATATACCTAGCAGGGCGATGGCCCGGTCAAAGGGAACTCCAATCCTAGATTTTTGAGGAATCTCCACATTGATCTCCACAGAGGCTGTAAGAGTCTACATTCCCAACAGTAGTGGAGAAGGGTTCCTTCTTCTCCGCAGCCTCACCAACATTTGTTGCTGGCTAATTCTGAAATGGCAGACATTCTTTGTGGAGTGAGATGAAATCTCAGTGTTTTTTCATCTGCATCTCTTGAGTGACTAATGATGCTTCATATACTTCTTAGCTGCTCTTACTTCTTCCTCTGAAAAGTATCTATTCATTTCAGATGCCCATTTTTGAATTGGCTCTTTAAATTTGGGTAGGTTGATTTTTTTAAGTTCTTTATGTATTCTAGATAGTAGCCCTTTGTCTGAGGAACAGCTGGTAAAGATTCTTTCCCACATTGTTGGTTGCCTTTTCACTCTGTTGATGGTTTCCTTTGCTGTGCAGAAGTTCTTTAATAGAATAAGATCCCATTTGTTGATTTCTTCTGCCAATTCTTGTGTTATAGACTTTTGCTCAAGAAGTCTTTCCCTAAGCCAGTGTCTTCAAGAGTTTTACCTAACCTGTTTTGCAGTAGGTTTAGTGTGTCTGTTTTAATATTTAGGTCTCTTATCCACTTTGATTTTAGTTTGGTACATGGTGAAAGAGATAGGTCTAGCTTTAGTCTTTGGCAGGTTGAACAGATTCAACTCAATCCTGATTGAAATCGCAGCAGCATTTTCACAGATCTGGAACCACAAAAGACCTAGAATAGCAAAAGCAATTCTAAGCAATAGGGACATGGTGGGGGGTATTACAATCCCGAACCTGAAACTATACTATAAAGCCAGCATGATAAAAACTGCATGGTACTGGCAAAGTGACAGACCTCAGGATCAATGGAGTAGATTAGGAGATTCAGGAACTACTCCAGACACACTGGGCCACCTCATCTTTGACAAAGGAGCCAAAAATCCTCAATGGAGGAAGGATAGCCTCTTTCACAAATGATGCTGGAAAAACTGGGCTTTAACCTGCCAAAGACTAAAGATATTAAATTCTTGTGTGGAGTATAAAACAAAAAAATGACCACTTTAGATTCCCTGTCTATTAAAAGATCTCAAGTCTGTGAAGGAGTAACTAAGATACTATATATTTGGCTTATACATACAAAGCTAAGAGAATTACGTTGAATTCTCACCAAAGTCCTGGAAGATATTGAGCGATGATTCTTGTGTTACATGCAAGGATCTGCAGCTTCATGGAGAAGCCCAGAGTCGCACTGTTCACTAGTCAGAGCTGGGACCAGGACAGAGGTCTGCCCGGGGCCAGTGCTGGCCCTGCCCATGCTGCCCCCTGATCAGACCCCGGGGAAGAAGAGGGACATGCAGGAGAGGACCGGTACCCATCTTGCCTGCCCCCTCCCCGCTGCTTCTGGCCAGCACAGTCTCCTCTGTGGTCCACAGACTGCTACTCATGTGGGTGTGGGGGGTGGGGAGAGTTTCTTCATTTCCTTCTCCATCTCTCCCGTTTCCTCTTCCTTCCTTGACTCTGCTCCTTCATATTTCCAAGGTTCATCAGCGGTGTGCACAGCTCTTGGGAATAAGAGGGATGAAAGCTGCCAACCTGTCCTCTCCATTCAACCACACACACACACACACACACACACACACACACACACACACACACACGTGCACATCCCTAACCCTAAGCCAAGCATCAGCCCACTGCACCACCACAGAGCAATGTTTTACGAGTTGTCCGTAGGTAGGTCACACTAACCTCAAGGTGAAGACTTGAAATCTTAGCTTTCTGTGTTTTAGCTTTGTGATCGCTGTTCTGTGTTGCTGTCCAGCGAGGCCAGATGTTTTCCCTTCCTCCCTGAACTCCCAGCACGGGTACCCCCCCCCCAAACTCCATGCCGAGTGCGCGAAGGTCTCCAGCCCGGGAGTTCTGCATTCGAGGCGACATCTTCCCAGTCATGCAGAGGCACAGTCCGTCCCTTCCCTTTGCCCATCACCACACTTCTCAGAAGTGGCCTTTTTACCCTGTAACCAGTGCTTCCCTGACCGTTCCAACAGAGGGTTGCCATTTCAAATACAGAGCCCCAAATTAAACTCGAATTTCAAATACAAAATTAATACAATTTAATGTTAAGCCACTTGGTTATCTACTATTAAGATTTAGCTGGCCACCCAGTATTTTTATCTGCCACCTCTGGCAATGTGAGTCCTACTGCCGTGGGATTGCATCTCACTGCTTCGCTGAAAGGTTCCGGTACATACTGGCTAGCTGCTTCTCAGTTCCTACAGCCTTTTCTCAGGAAAGTAAGACTTCTGTTAATGTGCTGTGAGATGTTTCCATCCTGGAAACTCCTTCTCTGTCCTTATTATCCCATTTTTCTGACTTGGTAGCAGAGAGGTTTTGTTCTGACCTCTCTACTCCAGTCCTGCTGCCCCTGTTGTTTCCGGCCCCACCTTGGAGTGGGCGGTAAATTCACACCTGCTCACCTGCTCACCGGCTCCAGTGAGCCAGGTGCTGAGCACCCGGGAGGTTAGTGGTGGACAGAGCAGAGCCATTATAAGCGAAGGGAAGTCTCTCTTCAGACAGACACTGCGTGTCAACCTCGTCCTCAACTCAGAGGTGGAGTAGACCCGTGCCCAGCTCTCAGCCTCCCACAGCACTGCCCACGCTGACCTCCAGATAAAGAAAAAGATGAAACGCTGAGATTTAGATTGTTACTGTCGCAAGATGCATGTGCCGTCTTCCTCAGCAGCCACTGTGCGCGGTACTATGAAGAGCCCCAGGCACAAAGTCAAACGACAGATTCTCCAATGATCCTTAACTTTGCACCACAAGAGTCTGATCTTTTCCTCATTTTATGCTCCTTCTATAATTTTATCTGTCCCAAGACTGTACTTATTTCTTCACCAGTAGCACTTCTAATGCTGCAGTTGACAGAGTTCACGTTATAACTCACCTCTCAATGTTCACGCTCCCCAAATGGAAGAGGCCGGAGAAAGCCACTGATCACCTACATCAGAACCCATTGTATTCTGGCTGCGCTTCACCTTTTCCCAGGTGTTGCAGTACAATCACATGCCGCATAACAACATTCTTCTGCACAACAGCCTACGCTGATGTGGGTACTTGCCAAACGGCCTGGGTGTGCGATGGCTCCACCTAGATTTCCACAAGTGCACTCTGTGATGTCTGCATGAAGACAGAACATCTGACAGTGCGTCTCTCAGAACGTACCCCAAGTTTAAGCGCCAACAACATGTCACTGTATTGGATCTATTCTTGAGGTTGACGATAAGTAAGAGAATAAGGAAAGTCCATGAGGACTTGACTCAAACTGGGTTCCACTCATACTTATTTATTCAGTATATTTTTATTGAGCTTATTTGATTGCAGTGAATCATGAAGGAAAAGACCCTTTAGTGACAATGAAAATGCAAAGAGGCCCAGCCCTAAAGAAACCTGCAATCCGACCTGAGTGAGAAGGTCATAAGGTAAAGCGCTGAAGATTTTCTTTAAAAAAGAACAATTTTAGTTGAAAAGTGCATGGTAAAGAGAAGTGTCTGACATTCTTCAGGAAGGAAATCCGTGAGAAGGTCGGAGTCAGCAGGCGACATGCAGTGGGACATGGTATTCTCTAACCTCTCTGAAAATCTGGAAAGAGTCACAACTGAATGCAGCGCCTACAGCAAAGCTGCTGTCAGGAAGACATGCTCCTGTCTCAGCACATATGTGGTGCCAGTATTTCTTGCTGGTGAAGTATCGGGAGAGAACAACCCCTGCAAAGAATGAGACCTGACAGACAACTGCTCAAGCGCAATTGAAATTGACTTCCTCCAGGGCAACCTGCTTGGGAGGCTGCACAGGTGACCTAGGCGGAGGCTGCAATCTCCAGTTAGTGACCTCTGGGCTCCTTGGACACGGTCTTCGTTGTAGCCACCTGGGATGGAAAATGAGCAGAAGGAGGCGTGTTCGGTTAATGTCCGTGGGCCAGCTCGGGAGTGTGCTGCTTCCACTTTATCCTGTCAATGGAGTTCACCCTCTCTGGGTTCACAGGCTGTGAAGGGCCAAAAACAGGAGCATTGGCTTCCATGACAGTTCACAGTGAACTGGCCCCATAAGTGAATGAATAAATGGAAGTCGGAGTGTCGACCTGGTGCCGGGACGACTGTCTGGCGAGTTTTCTCTGAGCAGAAGGTGTGAGCGCCAGGCCAGGCAAGCGGCGCCATCCAGGCAGGCACCTCTAGTGGCTTCTGCTCTACTAAGAACAGCACCCAAGGAAACTAGCTAAGTTTTCTTAGCCAGTTACGGCTCTGACTCATTTCCTTAAAATCACTACATTGATCTCCCCAGTGCAGCATTGGAAGAACTCAATCTCTTTGAAATTCTCTTAGCAAAGGCCTTTGAAATTCCATTCTGAAGAACTAAGGGCTCTTCCCTGAGCGTATCTCCAGGAGCTTAGGGAAAGGTAAAAGGAGAGGAAGCATGCAGGGCCCAGAACCCTCATTTCTGTTTAACGTATAGATCTGAATTTGAATGCAATTAGGAGTTTTATTGAAATCTGGGGAGGGAGATGTCCAGAAAATTATATTTTGTGAGAATGCAGATGGGGATTGTAACACTTTTAATTTAACAGCGACAACATAAACTATACAAACTCTCTTTCTTAGGAAATCAGGGTAGCAACCCCAGCTGATGGAGCTGAGCATCATAACAAAAGTTCAGAAGCACTGAGGTTAGGAGCCCTCCCGTTCTGAAGGTAACAGGAGGACGAGGAAGCAGACAGGCCTCTGATCACTCTGACCCTTTCGTTCTCGCCTCCAGAGGCCTATCAGCTACCACTTCAGCGCTCGGTGAGCAGGGGGCTCCATAGTGAGCTAGAAATTTAAGAGCCAAGGAGGATTTAACTCAGTGATTCTAACGCCTGCCTTGCAAGTGCAAGGGCCCGGGTTTGATCCCCGGTAACCACATACAACAGTGCTGGGTGTGGAGACTCATGCCCACCAGCAATCAGGACCACAGACCACAGTGCCGGGCGTGGTGGCTCATGCCTGTAATCCCAGCACTTCGGAGGCAGAGGCAGAAGGGTAGCTGTGAGTTCCAGGCTCACCTGGGCTACATAGTGAGTTCAGGGCCAGTCTAAACTACAAATCGAGACTCTGTCTCAAAAAAATAAAAAAGAAATTCAAAATAGTACATCCAGCTACATGTATTTACTTCCTGGGAAGTTGTGTCATACTTGTGAATTTCCACTGCTTTGTTAACAGGCAGTTGTTAACAAGCAGCAGTTGTTATGCGATTCTTCTCGTATTCACTTGCAGGAGAAATCTTGCTCGCCAAATGCCAAAACCTCAGTTATCAACAAAGGTTTCAACCCCAAATTTGCCATCTGTTGGTGAGAGGTAGAATCACACAAAACAAATAGGTGTGGTGACATCACTTTGCCACAAGATGGCACCAACAAGCCATGAAGCCCAGGGAAAACTCTGACAGCTGCTCACCAATTGAGTCTTTGTTTCCCTCCCTGACACGTCGGGTCAGAAAATAACACTTCTGTGTCTAAGAGTGAACTGCCCTATGCTCAGGGCCGGTTCCCTGCATTCAAATTCAGTCAGCACCCAGAGGTGCCAAGCAGGGACCAAGAACTGGGCCTAGGCCGAGGACACGCCTGACCACCCGGATGAGAAGACCACCAGGAGGTCATACAAGTTACCGCAAAGATCTGGCTTAAAACAACAAAAATGCATTAGTTTTAAATTCTAGAAGCCAGAAATCCAACCCCAAGATGTTATGGTTCCCTCCAGCAGTGAGGAGAGCCCTGCTTTCCCTCGTCCAGCGCCTGCCCCAGCCGTCCTAGGTTGCTGCAGCACGACTCCCAGGCCCTGTGTCTTTTCTGTCTCATCAGGATGTTTGTCACTGGATTTACAGCCTGCCCTAAGCTGGGAGCGCTGTGTCTTGCAGTCGTTACCTTATTTCTACCATGATTCTTCTTCCAAATAAGATCATTGTGACTCTTCAGGCAGAATTCTGTGTTGAGTGGGGACAGCATTCCAGCAACTACAAGGAGGGGACAGGTTATTTTCTGACGTCTTGCTATTCTCAGATTTACTAAATGCCACTCTGCACAGAAGCCAGTAAATATCAAACCAAAGCAGCAAAGTTTACCTGATGGTGAAGGTCAAAAGTTCTAGAGATGGATTATTGATAAAATAAAATAAAAAATTTTCCCCAGAGATATCTAGGCAACTCTTCTGTGTAATAATTTCCAGTGAGCCTTACTAATGCCAGTTGTGACAATGTCCTAGTTTGTATGCCAGTTTTATAATAATGACAAAACACTGGATGAGACTTTTGTGGTACTGCAGGTACAAACAATTCGATGTGCGATCTCTCTAGCTACCTGTCACTGGACAGAAGGTAGGTATAGTGATATTACCTCCCCTGCTTACCTAAGAGAAATGTACTCAAATTGCTTTAAAATATATAAAACTTCCAAGGGGACATCTTGCCCACTTTCTCAGTCCTCTGTCTCCACACTCCTGCCCTCAGAACTGCCTGGGAGTCTGTCAGATGTGGCCCTTGGGTCCCATCCAGATGGACAGACCTGGAACCTTCTAGCAACACCCAGCAATCTCTGTGGACACTGACACCGGAATGTCTTGCTCTGAATGGTCCATTTTTATTAAGTTCATTTGCTAAATTGCAAAGCCTCAGTGTTTTTCCTGGAGGAAAGAGAGGGCCTAGAAGCTCCAATGAGCCAGTTAGGAATCACACGGAGGGCTCCTGACCAGGACTGTGGGCAGGCTCAGCTCTGCCGGCCCCAGAAGCTGGAAGAGGCCACACTGGGGAACCGTCAAGAATTCTATCTTGTCTCAGGCCTTTCAGTGTGGCGTCTTCACAGGCAAGTGGAGCGACTACCAGGGACCTTAGTTTAAAAAAAGTAAGAGGAGAAAATGCACAAGGTGGACCAAAGAGCCCACTGGGGGATCCTTTGATCTTTCTCTTCCGTGACTGTGAGGAAAGCCGGCATCCATGTTGACCAGGTAAGACCCACCAGAGGAAGTGTTCCTCCCAGCCTGGAGCTGCAGAGGTCCCTGGCCTGGCCTCCATGCGCCTGAGAATGGTGCAGGCCCCACGTGGTCACCCGGTGGCTGGGGAGCTCTCTGCCCAGGCCCTGTTGCCAAGGAAACAGGTGCAGTAATGAAGGAGGCTGTCTGGGTTCTTGGTTGGCTGGTGGAGCTGAAAGTACAATTTCATGTGAAAGCCATATTTTCAGTGGCCAAGGCAGGAAGCAAGCGATGGTCACTAGAAGGGGTTGGGCCCGTGTTCACCAACAGAGCCCTTTGGATAGAAAACCTTAGCAAGGAGGAGAAAATGTCACTTCCCTACAAGACACACTTATGAGAATTCTACTGGACAATATATGGAGATGTGTTTAGTGCAATTCTAAACACGTAGTAACTGCTTAGTCAATGATTGTGGGGAACATTTCTGCATAGATTTAGGGGGAAACTCACTTCTCATTAAAGGATGACTAAGTTCTCTGAGGCCCAGTGTCGCCTGGCCAGAGAGCTGGCTACGGCACTGAGAAATAAAACTGTTTTGCCTCTTATTGGCTCAGTTCAACACACCTATTCTCCGGGAATGCTCTTCCTTCATGCACTCATTAGCATGAGATTTGCATCATCATAAGATCAAACATAAGACTACCGTGGCCCCCCTAGTCACTCAATACTCATTCACATTACTGTGTACCCAATAAATTTGGGCTGGTAGGGAGAGCCTTTGTCCACTCTGAGGCACTGACCTCCCAGCCCCCTAAATATTCTAAAATTACGTGAGTCTCTATTGTCTTTCTTCTTTACCCTTTGCTGCACTCCTTCCTAGGCAGTTGGAGGAAATCAAATGGGTCTCTGATGAATTGTTACTATCATCTTTACTACTGATTCTATCGTGCTAACTAGAGACAGTATTTCTAATGCAAAAGGTACCTTTTTGTGGCTGCTTGTGTGTCTGTTTTGTTCTGCTTCTGTAGAGCTAGGTTTCAACACCATGGCCTTACAGATGTCAGGCAAACGTTCTGCCACTGAGCTACTTTCACAGCCGAAAAGTGGTTTTATTTTATAGACCTAAGGAGCTGGTCATATTTAAGCACCATGAGAGTATTGTTTCAAAGTCCTCGTTCCTTTGATAGCTTAGAAAAGACAAAAACTTTTACCGAGAGAAAAGAGTCTTGTCAGCTACTGTTCTGTTCACACTCACACAAGTCTGGACATCTTTCCCACCTCTGCGAAGAAAGTAATGAGGGTGAACGATGATTTGTGGAGGTGCTTTAAAAACTAAAAAGAACCATACAGAAGCTCTTTATCCTTGATCATCAAATAACATCCCCCTAATTGCTTCATTTTTGTCTTTATTTAACATGGACAGACTTGAATGCTTTAGGGTCTCCTTATCTTTGTACGGCCCCCCTAGTTTTGCAGGGTTCCAGGGAAGATAAAAATGTGTGTTATTTCTATGAAACTACTAGTTAAATGGCAGCTTTTTAAGGACACCACCCGCAGATCATATTGCTTGGTAGCTTCTCTAGTTGTATAAATTCATTATCACTCACTGACCCGTGTCTCCAGGAGGAGGTAGCCCTGCGCAGTTCATGAAGCCCAAGCAACGAGCTTTGCCACTGACTCCAACCCCATGAGCCCTCAAGGCCTGAGGTAAGTTCAGTCAGCAGTGGCTGACAGTCTCCCTGAGGACTGCGGGATTGGCCACCAGCTGCGTCCTCTTTACAGAGCAGCTCTGGGCCTCCTAGCTAACAAGTGCATTCAGGATGTTCACGTGTTTCCGGTTCCTAGTGAGCATCTGGCTCTCTCAAGACTACATAGAAAACACCGGCATGATCATTGTAATTATAGTTCCAGGCCACAGCCACAGGGCACCATGCAGCTCCCAGCGCAGTGGCAGTTTTCTGCGAGGTCCTGGAAGCTGCTGGTACAGAGACTGCTGATTTTCATCCTCTGGGGCTGATGCAATCTGCTCCCACTCTTCCCTTGAGATACCAGCTCAAATATTCATCTCATTGAGTTAATAAAACCTTTACCTTTTCAACTGTCCAGGCATGGAGACTTCAGCCCAGCCTAAGATTGCTTCTACTTTTCCATGGACAGCTCCAGAAAGGCAACAGTCACAGACAGTCCAAGCGGAATGTGTTCACTACACCCAAGCTGTCTAGCTTCAAATCCAACAGCCTTATCTTGGCTTTAGTAAAAGAAGCTATAAACTGAGACAGAAAGGCAGTAAAAGCATTATATTTAGCATTGCATATGCTCGGGTCAAAATCAACCTTCTAAAATAGCAGTGCCAAAAATCCAGCTTAACTCCCAAAATGTGACTGATATTGTTAAGGCTGAAAGGAGCTACTCGTTTTACAGTGCCACGAACAAGGCCTAGAATGGTCCAGAGCTTGCAGATCCTGGTTGGTGGCAAAGCCAGGAGGAAAACCGAGATACCAAACCCAGAGAAAACCCCTCTGGGATTTTTCCAGTCTCTGGTTTCGGGGTGAGCCTTGGGGGTCAGTACACAGCCCAGGCTGCTCACAGCTGTCATGTCATTTTCTTCACACGCCTTGTGCTTAGTTGCTAGGTGACTGTGTAGTAAGTACAGTGGGAACACACAGGGCTCCTCTGGGTCCCCTCCCTCTGCCTCTCATGTTCACTCCCCAAGTGGAAGGACTTCTGCTTAAACCCATCCCAGAGCAGTCAGAGGTCATGTCCCCACACGCACAGTGGAGCTTTGCTTTCTGGTGTCTTCCCGACACAGACTCGCTCGGGCTCCAAGAGATCTGAGAGCCAGTGGGAATTAGTGACAGATATGCAAAGTAGGCAAGACCCAGAAGGCAGCACAGGAGAGGGCTGTGTCCAGGAAGAGACTGTTTCTTGTTCCTGATTTTGCTGACATTCAAAGGATTAAGACAGAGAACAGGAGGATGACTAAGGCAGCCGCTCACTGCCAGGGCAGAGACCCTGCAGATCTCTGCAGCAAAAGAAGAAGAGGAGGAGGTAGCTTCTCCAGGGTTGTAGATGGTGGACAGAGGTCTGGATTCCTGGCAGGGCCCACCCCAGCCTGAGAAGCACTCCCACCCCGGGACACGGAAGGCTAAGCTGGGTCAGTGGCATTGAATGTTATTACCATGATCATTATTTGCAGAAGCAAAAAGTTTTCTTCAGTAGAAATCCAAAGCTCAACCTATCAAAGTAGTTTTCAATGGATGATGTTACGGTGGGTGAGTGGCATGGGTCTGTCGCAGGCCCTGGCTTGCTTGGGTCCCTGGTGCAGCCCCCCTCTGGTAAGTGAGTTGGAGACAGGCTGGTCCTGGGAGCCCTCGCTCCTCACCTTACTCCCTCCCGTCAGTTTATGTCTGGCCAAGTTCCTCTGGAGGCATCCCCAGGAGGGTGTGGGGATCCCCATGGGTCCCCTCGTCCTCTCACCCCCTGGGTGAACATGAACATGAAAAGGAACCTCAGGCTAGCCCTGCAATACAGGGCTCCAAACTTCCTGACAGCCTGTTAACACTTCAGAAGGACAGTTAACTAGACCAGCAGATACCACGAGATTTCTAAAGGACCATTTGATAAAAAGGCTCTTTCTCTGACTGAACAAACTGGGAGATGCAAGTGAATTGATGCCAACAGCTTTTTAGAGATAAGAATCATGTCTCGTGGGCACATCGCTTGGTGTCGTGATGTGCCTCTCAAAAGAATCTCAATCTTTGCTACTTTTTCTCTTTGGAAGCCTTGGTTAGGGGCCCTTTGCCCCAGTACTTTCATTTTGGCCTCATTTTCTGTGAATCTGTGTTGAAAAAGTCACACTCTATATTGGGACTGAGCACTGCAAAAGCTTTTCTAGGTGACGCTGTGAGGATTTTGGGGCTCAGTTTTGTGGATATGAGCAGGAGATCTGGGGGTCGGGGAGGTGGTGGAGAATTTAAGGAAAGTGAAAGGGTTCTGTGGCAGGTGTATGCAGCAATTGCCCAACATAAGGTCATTTTATGTGTCTTACACATATATTAACAAAAAGAACATCTGCCCTCAAATGGCCAAACAAACAAGCTACCCAGGCTGATAATGTGTGCACATCACCTCTTTCTCTAAATGTTCAGCTTCTTCACCAGTGATGTTTACCTACCACCAAAAAATGTGAATTTTTGTGATTCCGAAGAGATTTTACAAAACAACTACAAACACCACTTTTAGTATATTTGCATTTTTTTCCCTGAAATGTCACAGGTAACACTGCCTTAAAATGGTGTCAGATAGAAACGACCAGAGTGACGCGCTGATGCTTCAGAACGCTGGCTGAGACTCGCCAGCTGGTGTTAAATATCCGTCAAGACTAACAGGAGACACTGGAGCCACTGGGCAACGCTCACCCCGGGGTGACCCGATGCCTGGTTTGGTCGCATTTCACTCAACACTCTTCATCTGTGAAAAGGAGCGACTGAGCGTGAGACGCTTGGGAGGGAAGTTTCCCGGAGGGACCAGGCTTGCTGTAAAACATCTTTTCAGGACCAGTTTTCTCCTATAAACTAGGTAAAGAGCGTTTCCAGACGGCCACTCGTGGGCTGAGCAGGCACTGAAGAAAGTGGGGAGATCGGCGGCCCAAGGGTCTTCGCGGGCTGCAGAAAGCTGAGAGTGCCGTGGACTCCAAGTTCCCACCGATCCCGTCTCAGAAGGCTGAAGCGAAAGGTCTGGTATCGCCAAGAGAAGGCCTGGTATCGCCCACTTGGGCCGAGAAGAGAAGGCTGCGGTAGATCCCAGGTAGATCGGCCTCGGTAGATCTACCTGGTAACACTTCAGAAAGACAGTTAACTAGACCCGCAGATACCACGAGATTTCTAAAGGACCATTTGATAAAAAGGCTCTTTCTCTGACTGAACAAACTGGGAGATGCAAGTGAATTGATACCAACAGCTTTTTAGAGATAAGAATCATGCCTCGTGGGCACAAGATCGGCCTCGGTAGCGACAACACTGAGCAGCGTCTCTCCTGCACCGAGTCCCCTCCAGGGGACGATGCAAAGCCAGTACCTGACACTGCCTTGTGTCTCTGACGACGACTCCTGCAGAAAGATGGAAGCTTCCTGCTGGAGGAGAGAGGTGGCGAACGTAAAGTGCTCGGGATGGCCAAGCCTCACTTCCCTGTGATTTAGGGCTGCAGAAGGCACCACGAGAAGGAGTTAGAGGACGGGTGAATCAACGGCAGGAAAGGGAGCAGACTGCAGCGTCTGAGCAGCCCTGCACCGGGCCTGGCTCGGGGCCTTCCCTGCCCGCTCTTAGTACAGCCCCGCAGCAGCCGCAGCGACACCGGCCGCGAGAGCCGCGTGGAAACGCAGCGACAGGGATCCTCGCGCCACGCCCTCCTTCCCTGAGGTGAGCCGCAGCCTAGACGAGGCTCGTTTTGGCAGAGTGAGAAGCATAAATTGGACCAGAGGTGGACATCTTGCTGCAAGACTGGGCTGAGCTAACAAAAATACTCGGGAAATGTTCGAACAGACCGAAATAGAATGGAATAATAAATGTCCACATCTTGTCACCTAGCTCAAATGGCCACGGTCTGTTTCTATCCTGCTCACACCCTCCTGCTTCCAAAGTGAAGGAAATGCGTCTTGTCTCCGGTGACACGGAAACAGTAAGACTCCGCGCTAGGCCTCTCGGCCTCCTCCCCTTGTCTCCTGGCCGAGAAGCCGACCCGAGAGCCTGGGCCCCTCCCGTGACTGTCCAGACCTCACTGCGCTGCTTGGTATTAGGTGTTAGAACATAGTCTTATGTTTAGGGTCGATGGCTGTCCAGGTAAGGGGGAGCTCAGGCTCCTATTTCACGTCACTTTTTTGTGTCTAGTTATGATGGTGACATATGTCCATGCAGAGAATGTGGAAAAGCTGACGGCTTTTATAGTAGGACTTTCTGGGACTAGCATTCCAGTTATTCTGGAATT
Organism: Petromus typicus; assembly: GCA_004026965.1. Lineage (NCBI taxonomy): Eukaryota > Metazoa > Chordata > Mammalia > Rodentia > Petromuridae > Petromus > Petromus typicus. The sequence continues at coordinate 162,104 of PVIR01000221.1, forward strand.
ACTCAAGCCAAGTGAGGAACTAGTGCTTCGCGCTTTATTGTAGGTAAGAGATACTGCTTGAATGCCAAGTGCAAAAGTACTTGCCGTACCTGGACATGGCCTCAGGGTGAATGTGCTTCCTGCGTCCCTCCCACCCCCTGACTGCCTCCTCAGGCAATGACCCAGCGAAGGAGCGAAGTTGCTGCAGAGAGCAATTCCTTCCGGCAGGGGTGGGGGGCTGTGCCAGAATGCAGAAGAGGCCAGTGGTGCTGTGGCCCTTTCCCAGGGTCAGCCCTCCCAGAGGACTCTGGGAGTACATCATAAATTATAGCTGTTACAGGAGCGCTTCTAGAAATACTTTATTTTCTTCTCTTATTAAATGCTTGTCTCTACTAATAAATACCGGAGCCCTGTCTGACCCACAGGAGAATTAATTCACTGAGTTATCTAGCAACAGATATGTCAAAGATGTACTCTTAGTTTCTTAATATTCACCTGGAGAAATTCATTGTTTTCAACTCTGGAATTTTGGAATCAGAAACTACTCAGGTCCCCCTAGCTTTTGAGTAGAATGCTACACAATCTAACCAAGAAAATGGCCTCTTTTTTCTAGTTCTTTTTTTTTCTTTCAGGAATGAACCCAGTGTACCCAATTACTATGAATCCTAAATCTCTGAACCCTTGGGAAAACTTCCTTCTAAAATTCATTGCCTCTCACCTAGAAAGTGCCTATTGTAATTGGGGATAAGCAGGGTGTGGCTGGAGTCAGTTTACCAGAACCTGCAGCGCACATCTGGTCCTGGGAAGATGTCTACGGTATTTCATCCCACACAGGTTATTTTAATAACAATTTAAATCACAACAACTCTGCACTTTCTTCGCTCCTCCCTTGTTTTTGATGTTCCATTTTACATTATGTTGTGTATTCTTTAACCTATCATTGTGGCTATTGAGATAGCATCTTTATGCTAACAAGGTGAGTGATCTACATGCCATCATTACAGGATTCTGCCTTTGACTTTCTTTTTCCCAGTTTTACCACTTCCAGGTATTTTCATGTTGTTAATTAGCATATATATATATATATATATTTTTTTTTTTTTTGAGACAATGTCTCAGTTTGTAGTTCAGGCTATCCTGAACTCAGCCTCAAGCTCAGCAATCCTCCTACCTCTGCCTCCCAAGTGCTGGGATTACAGGTGTGAGCCCCCATGCCCGGCACTGTGGTATGTGGTACTGACTGCTGATGAGTGTGAGTCTCCATGCCCAGCATTGTTGTTTGTGGGTACTAGGGATTAAACCTGAGCCCTTGTGCTTGCAAGGCAGGCGCGGCACTGAGCTAAATCCACGGCCCATCCTTTCACGTTTTTTTTTTTTTTTTTTTCTTTTAGGTTTTTTGAGACAGGGTCTGGCTTTGTAGTTCAGGCTGGCCCTGAGCTCAGCCTCCAACTCACATCACAGCAATCCTCCTGCCTCTGCCTCCTGAGTGCTGGGATTACAGGCGTGAGTCAACATGCCCGGGACTGTGGTATGTGGTGCTGGTTGCTGCTGGGCGTGAGTCTCCACGCCCAGTATTGCTTGTCCTTGTGCTTGCAAAACAGGCGCCAGAACCACTGAGCTAAAGCCCCAGCCCCCATTCTTTCACTTTTAACTAGAGACTCATCTAGCAAATCTTGTAAAGCAGGTAGAGATGTATTGCACTCCCTGGGCTTTTATTTTTCTGGGAATGTCTTTCACATTCTTTGTTTGTGAAGGACACCATTGACAGAAGTGAATTTCTTAGTTGATAGTTTCTTCCTTCTTTCAGCACTTTGAATACGTCCCGTCTGGGTTTGCAGAGTTTCTGTTGAGAACTCTGTCTCCGTCACCTTATGTGTGAAGAGTCCTTTGTCTCTTGCTGCTTCCAAGATTCTCCCCGCGTCATTCACTCCTGACCACATTACTCTGATGTGACTTGGAGTGACCTTCTTTGAGTTGGTCTTTCTCAGAATCCTTTGGAGCTAATGAAGCTGGAGATTTACCTTACTCCCCACAGATATGGGGAGCTTGGAATCAGCCATACTGTATTTATAAAATAGAAGTTGACAAGTGTTACAAGTCCGTTTTTTAAAAAATAAACCAAAAATCCCATCACTGAAAATTACTGGCACATTGCTTTTAGAATAGAATGGGAAGAGTGGGAAATAAGTGAATGGTTCAAGATTTTACCTTAACTTTGGAAAACTGAATAATTTTAAAATTGAATGACAACTCTTATCTATCTTTCCTTATCTCTCACTTGGCTTATTTTCTTGTTCTTTCACATATGAGAACAAAATCATGCCTTCTGATATAGCCTCATAATCCCAGACTCGACATATTTTGTGAGGGCAGAAGGGTATCTGACTTATGAGCTTGTGCTCTAGGTCAAAATTCTGTCCCTGACAGTTTCTAACTATTCAACTATAGGAAATTCCACTCAGCATGAAAATCTGCTCCCTTATTAGAAAATGTAGATAATAAGAACTCTTAGTTTATGGAGTTATAATAAGACCACACCTGGCACTCAGTGTATACCCATTAGATATTTGATGAATAAATGTCATATGCACACTTACAAAAGCATGTTGTCAATACCCCAATGTTTAATGATATGATTAATTTCAGTGGCTTCCAACTACCACTGGACTTGATTCTTTCATTTCCTTTAAAAGTTCTACACACACACAGTCTGTGAAAATGGTGAAAATTAGGACCGCTTGAGCTGCAGGAAGACAGGCTACATCAGCAGTGACAGGCAAGAATTAATGTGGCCTCCTGTGACTCTGCAGGATCTGGGTGTGCTACAGCACCCTTTCATATACTGTTATCAGCCATCCCTCTGTGCCTCCGGCTTTATTTATCTTTGCCACTTGACCGTTAAACATGCCCATTGCTATTTTCACTTTTATATTTTAATATTCAAATTCATTTCAGTAATCGACTACTACAACCATTATGATATTCAGTTATCTTAGACATAATTAAAAATAAATACAAAAAATTAGCTAGTCAATACAACTCAGCTTAAAATTGCTGAGTTGTGTGTATTAGTGTGTATATATTTCTTTGAGTGTCTATTTTATTTGGTTTTGGGGATAGATTATGCCTCTCTGTAAAACTCTACAGAGAGATTAATGATAGTAATAATAGTTAAAGGAAATAGAGGCAAAAAAAAAAAACCCCACTATTTACTTTGGTCAAAAAGAAGGAAAAATAGAAGCAAACTGAAAATTCAAGGCACTTGTAGTCAGCTGTGAGAAGAAGTTGTGACTTCATAGAGCAGTGAGCACATAGCAACTTATAAATCATTCTTGAGGACAAAGAGAACTTTCACAAGTAAAAATACCCAGAATCAGTGGGGGCCTATAGGAAGTTTGTTCTGGCTAAATCCTCCACCATTACCTCCACTTTCTGTTCCCTGACTGTTTGTGTCTATTTTATTTGGTTTGGGGGATAGACTTCTTGGGCATACTCTGCAGAATAATATCATGTCTGTATGGGATTCACACTCCATTTCCTCAGGAGCTAGCTAATCAATTTTACTTCATATTGAAATCCCTATATATTGATTTTGCTTATGATTTCTGTGCACTTAATATCATACAATTGTGTTGCACTTAAATCATTTTTTTTCCTTTTGCTAGATGAAGTTTTTAACAGACAGAAAATAAGCTAGATATCTACTATAGAAAATTAACTATCAATGTATCCCTATTTCCCTATTTACTACCTAGGGTTTAGGAGAATAGTCAGTAATGGTTCAGCTTTTATAAAATAGTGTTGTGATAAACCTTCTGATCCCTGAATTTCAATGGATTTGGTTTTAATAAGTATAATAGGGGAGAAAATAACATCAAATCATGTAATCACAAGCCCCACTGCGATACCCACGAAAGTGCCAGAGTGCTCCAGCAAAACCAAATTCGCAGTGGGGAGATATTCAGGTGTGGCCATGAAGGGCACCATCACACTGAGCTCTTCGGAGTGCAGTTCCTTTTTGCCATTAAACTCATCACACAATTTTCACAAGGTAAGAGAGACTCGAGGGCTTCATTTGCGGCACCCCAGGAACCTTAGCACAGAGGTTATAGTGAACATAATAAAGCTGAGGATATTGGCTGTAGCAAAAACACAAAGCATAGCTGGCTTAGACAGAACAATAACAAAAAATAAAAATACATAAATAAAAAAACATGCTCACGTGCAAGTTTCTAAAGATTTAATGCTCAAATCTTTGAAAACACTTTGTTTTACTTCATTATCACTGTTCACTTAACAGATGGCAATTAAAGAAATAAGTAGAAATGGAAGGGCAGATTAACGTGGAAATATGCTAAGTTTTAAAGCTGTCCAACATTTTAGTGGTGGCCAAATTTACATTTTAATTAACCTCTGCGCAGCATATTTTGTTCCTTGGCTTCTTAGTCATATACTCACATTCATATGCTCAGAGATTGACTCAATCTCTCGTTCAATGTCATATGACTCAAAAAATAGACATCTGGAATCCAAACATCTATTACTGTTTTAAGTCAATTATGGAATATTTGGACCTCACTTTTAGCCACTTTGGCAATCATGACAAATGAGACTGTCTAGATGGGAAACCAGCAGGACTCAGCTCATTCTTGGGCGGCCATTGCTTGTGTGTCCCGCTTATATCTTTAAGTTGCCACCACAGTCCCCCAGAGCTCACATGTACAAGGCACAGGCTCTTAAATTCTGGCTCTCTCCACTAACATAGACCAAGATTTTCTTCCACCTGGATTGTTAACCCTGTGGCTCCAAATGAGGTGAACATCATCACTTTGGGTCTCCACCAATATAGTGTTGTGAATCTCTCTTCTTTTGAACCTCAGTTTATTGGGTCATTACATACTCTCCTGTCAGGGTACCTCTCATCCCAGGAGCTGCCCTCTGAGAGCCGCCATGTTTCCTGTCCTAGTCACATTCTCACTGTTAAGATGCAATACTTGACCACCCAGGTAAAAGGATCAAAGGTTTCTCCTGGCTCTTAGTTGGTAGAGTTTTCAGTTCATGGCCAGCTAGTTCCATGGCAGGATGCGATGTCAGGCACAGCAGAGGGAAGCAGAGATGAAGGCAGGAAAGAGGAGAGACACCCTGCCAGGCCACACCCCAATGACTACCTTCTCCAGGCTTCACCTCCCAGCATAAGGTTTAGCTATAAACTTGACAGTGGATGAATCCATCTATGAGTATCACATCTCCATTATCCAATCACTCCTGGAAAGCCTCACCTATGAGTGCAAGAATTTGGGGTGACATCGAGAGAGAAACCACAGTAATTTCCCTAATCTTTTTCAGACTCTTTTATTGCTCCCAGACACCAGAGTCCTGTCCCACAGCCACAGAGAATGAAACCCTGGACAGAAGAGATAGGATACAAGAAAATTTATTTAAAAGCTATAAAGGGAAGGAAATAAAAGATATAAAGGTACAGAAGTAGAACTCCTATGCCGGAAGGGGTCCTGAGCAGGGTGCCCACAAATGCTCTTTGTCCAGCGGTCTCCAGAGGTTTCCAGGGGAGCTCTGGCTGATGAGGAAGCAACATGGCGGCCCTCCTCCTACAGGAGGCTGCACACTTTTCAGGGTCCAGTCTATGCAGTGTTCACACGGTGCCCACACAGGCCCATGTGCCCTCACGCCAGTGGCGATCCTGATCATGGTCTGGGGAAATCCCTGACAGCCACAGGAGAGCCCACAGCAGGTTTTATAAGATCCCTGCAGGGTAGGGACTCAGCAGACTCCATTTTGAGCTTCCCGACTCCATTTTGGACCAACTGTCCTGACTGTCTAACAGGATACCAACTTGTCTTACTAGGTTCTGTCGCCTTCCTCTTATCATAGGAAAGATGTTCACCAGGTCAGACATATAAGCCAACTCTCCCGTACCAGCACTGTAAGCTCTTGCAGAGTAAATAACTCTTGCAAATGCAGTATGGAAGTAGAGAAGAAGGAGGTGCTGACAGTTCTTTGTCCAGGGGTCTCCAGGGGTTTCCAGGGGAGCTCAGAGGGGTCACCCCCTCAGTGGCATAATATTAATAGCGCTATGCTAAGAGGGAGGATGATCAGGTTTGGCCCCTGAAGCACACACACAGATCTCGTGATTTCCAGTCGTAACACAGAAATTCCTTCTAGATGCAGGGAAGTGTCGGTGGAGAAAACACTGGAAAGAAAGAGGAACCCAGATGTTCAAGGTTCTGCATAGCCGGCGATGGCAAATCTATGGCACAGGTGTAGCTCAGGCTGTTTGGGTCCTTGACAGCTCTAAAGCATTTGCCATCACTGTGCTATGCTTTGTGGGTTTTTTTTTTTTTTTAAGGTTTTTTTGAGACAGGGTCTCTCTTTGTGGTTCAGGCTGGCCCTGAGCTCAGCCTCCAACTCACATCACAGCAATCCTCCTGCCTCTGCCTCCCGAGTGCTGGGATGACAGGCGTGAGCCACCACACCCGGCACTGTGGTATGTGGTGCTGATTGCTGCTGGGCATATGGTATGTGGTTACCGGGGAACTGAACCTGGGCCCTTGAGCTTGCAAGACAGGTGCCGGAACCACTGAGCTAACTCCCCGGCCCTGCTTTGTGGGTTTTAAACCCTAGTCAAAGGATTCTCTCTGGAATAATTGCAAGAGAGGAGTATGGCCAACCTTCTATTTCAGAAAAGTAACTCGAGGAGAGTGTTAGAAAAATCATAGCCTACTCTAAGGATATATTGGTTTCAAGCAACAGGAGAGAAGTGAACCAAAATTAACCAACAATGCAGTATGCTGCAATGTATTATCTCCATCCATTGAAGAAACTGCTGAATAACCAAGACAATGGATAGGGACAGGAAAGTGCAGGAGCCCTGGCAGCTCCTAGTGTGGTGCCATTAGTGCATCAGCTCTATCACGATCCCTTTCCCCCTCTATTCCAGAATGAGTAATGGAGATTTCTGTGAGGACTATCGTACTGATTATGCCCATATCAGGCTGTAAAGAGTCAACCCCACAACTGGCTCACTTGTCGATGTGAGGCTGGCCAAAGCTTATCTGCTGAGGTCAGAGTAACTTGCACCCAAATTTCATCCCCACAACTAAAACCTTCTGACTGGAAGGACAGTGTTCTAATTGCAACCCGGGTGTAATCAGTCTGTTCTGTTCCTCATTCGAGAATGCTTTGTCTTCTCCCTTAGGAAACTTGTTTACATGAATTTCCATGGAAACCACATGCAACTTGCCTTTACCTTAATTGAGTGACAATAAAAGTCAGTGCCTAGGACTGGCCAGCACCTTTGTCAGTTGCACCAGCCTTGGTCCTCCTGGTACCTCACTTTCTTCTCTTAGTTTTGTCCTTTGGTGTATTTTTTCTCAGACCTGCATTGTATACTGGGCAGGTGGGACTGGAGACTTACTGTAGGAGTCCCCAGCAGATACCCCAGGGAAGGAATTTGACTGTTCAGTGACCCGGGGATGGGTTAGCCAATGATAACATGCCCCCAGTTGCTCTGTCATGTCAATGAACGGCTGTGAGGTCAGCAGCGCCTTCTCCAAAGGTCTTAAAAACAACCGTCTACCCTGACATGGAACAGGTGAGGTCAAGGGTGAACAGCATGGAGCAAACTGTGTACACATGTGTTAGAAGCACTTTGATTTGCTAAGTAATCAGAATGGTGAAGCAAACGAAATCTCATCTTCTCATTTAGGAGATGAGATCATGGTATCAGTGTGGAAAACAAGGAAGAGGAGGTTGGAGAGGAAGAAGATGGTTCCTTTCTGAACCTCTGAAAGTGAGATGCATGCTGCCTAGACCACTTGCCTGGAAGCAGATCCTCAGTGGAGAGTTGAGATGTGACTGAGGTCAGGAGAAACACCAAGCCCAGTGACCTGAGAGCCACGACAAAGGTGTGACCATCTGGGACTCTCAGGTAGTTCAAGAGGAAAGGTGAACTTGGGAGCCACAGATAGCAACTCATGATGGACACAGGACAACTGAATAAAGGAACATCAGCACTTTTTTTTTTTTTTGAAGCAGGGTCTGGCTTTGTGGTTCAGGCTGGCCCTGAGCTCAGCCTCCAACTCACATCACAGCAATCCTCCTGTCTCTGCCTCCCAAGTGCTGGGATTACAGCGTGAGCCACCACACCCGGCAATGTGGTGTATGGTACTGGTTGCTCATGGGCGTGAGTCTCCATGCCCAGCATTGTTGTATGTGGTTACTGGGATCGAACCTGGGACCTGGCACTTGCAAAGTAAGCACTAGAACCACTGAGCTAAATCTCCGGCCCAATCAGCACTTATTATTAACAGATTATTGGTGACTGTGAACGGAGGGCTGGTGACATAGTGTGACTGAGAGATGATAGCATGGGGTTGAGTAACAAATTAAAGGTTAAAAAGTAGAAATAATAAATAAAGATGGTATCATTAACTTAAGAACTTTGTCCAAGGAAAGAGAAAGAGTAAGGTTTATTTCATCAGCTTGTTTTCATATTGGGTGACAAAAGCAATATAGAAAATCATTAAAAGCATAAATTACAACCTTTAACAATAACTCAGAAGAAGTGAATGTAAGTATATTTACTGGAGGGCTGAAACATTTATCAGTAATAGGGAAAAATGATTCATAGCAAGTCTTTGGGGAAAACAGTGTTAATGAGGGATTCATTTTAGAAAGATTTCATTCATTTTCTTAACACATAAAATCCTATTCATTTTACATATCCCTGTAACATGGGAAGCAGGAAGTAGGAAGCTGGTGGAGTTTGTTGCCTTCTTTTCACCAGGAAGTAGGAGACAGATCACATGCCAAGGGGGCCAGGAGTTGCGTGGATGTGTTGAGCTGACGAAAGTGATAAGACTGGGAGAGTGATGTCTCCAAGAATGAAGGATACAAAGCCACGTAAAGGGCTGAGCGAAACCAGAAGTTGTATATTTGTGCCAACTTCAAGCTGAAAGTTGCGAGACATAAACAAAACACTAACAGCTTTCCCAAGTTTTCACGAAGGAAGAGAAAATGTAGACAGATAATTAATGCGGGCTGCTACTCCTACAGGCAAGGCAGAAGACCCTATCGGGGAGATAGGGAAGGTCGGGGAAGTGGACTGACATCGGTACTTTAGCTATAAAAGGACAAAGGGGGCCCGTCTTCTCTTTACTGACTGTCCAAGACCAGAGGAGAATTGAGGCCTAACTGGCCTCCTCTGGGAGCACAAAGAAAAAGGCTGCACACAGGGGTGATGGAAAATTGCAGGAAAATTCAAGACAGCTGAGGTTAAGTTGTTTACCAGAGTTGTACTCATGGATATTCGAAGGCAGATGAATCTCGTGTTACTTTGATTGCTTGCACTGGTGTTTGGGTGAATAAGGTCAAGATGAACCGGACACGGGGGTCTCCTCGATGGACTCAAAGGTGAGTGTCCCCTCACTGCCCGCATGTTAAAATGACTTGTGCCTCTTGGTTAGGCATCCTCATCTGCCCCGGGTCAGGAAGAACAAAGTATTGGGTCTACGGGGTGGGTAGGGTGGTCTGCTATAGCTGGTGTCCTAATGTGGGGCTTGGAACCCAGGCTTCGTACATTTGATCAGCTAGAGTTAAAGACAGCAATCTAAGACTTTACAAGATATTGTTAGTTAAAGCGCAGATTTAAAGGAAGTAGTGAAAGAAGAAAATGGTGTGATTGTGGAGGAGAATATCAAAGTTATTATTTTCAATTTAACATTTCTGATAAAACAATATCGATTAATAACAAGATAAAGATAATTGGATTTCAAATGATCTTGAAACTAGCTTTCATCTATGGGATGGTTTATTTCCTTTAGAAATCAAATTCCTCCAGGTTTATGGCAGGAGTTCAGGGGGAAATGATGACTGAGTTAGATATTTAAATCCTCAAAGCGTGTGCATCAGTGACATGAAGAATTGTGCACGACTACGTTGTTTATCGCCAACTCTTATGAGAAAGCTGCATGATGTGATTCTAGAAATAGGTTTTAAAGAAGTGTAGGAACCTCCATGACCCTCAGGTGGCTGTGGAGAATGACGTGAACGGCTTCAGATGCTTTTCCTCACGCAGAAGTGGTACAGGAAGAACTCTATTAAATTGAAAATGTCCTCTTAACAAATAAAATCCTATTAAGTATACTAGGCTTTTATACCTTATCTCATTTTTAAAGGTATATTCAACATGTGGAAAATCAAATAATAACTAAATAAAATCAGGCCTTCAATTTAAAGAAGGGGCCAATGGGAGTGGGGAAACAGATATGTTGGTGTTAAAATAGGAGTCATCCTATTGTTTACAAAAAAGTGTATGGTCATTTATATTAATACTTTATGATAGTAATAGAAAAAGGTTTGTAAATCTCTGATCACTTGAAGGAAGAGGTTATAAAACAAAAAAAGGAAATGGCAGAGGGGGAGAAGGAATGACTTTCTGAAATGACTCATCATACCAGGTAGCTTTGTACGCCCTCCAGGACACCATTTCAATCATTAGTTCTTTTGAAGTGTTTGGAAGACTCATCTGATGCTGGAGGGAAAAACTAAATGCTGAATTTTTTTTTGAGACAGGGTCTCGCTTTTGTGGTTCAGGCTGGCCCTGAGCTCAGCCTCAAACTCACATCACAATCCTCCTGCCTCTGCCTCCCGAGTGCTGGGATGACAGGCGTGAGCCACCACGCCCAGCACTGTGGTATGTGGTGCTGGTTGCTGCTGGGTGTGAGTCTCCACACCCAGTATTGTTATGTGGTTACTGGGGAATCGAACCCGGGTCCTTGCGCTTGCAAGACAGGCGCTGGAACCACTGAGCTAACTCCCCGGCCCAAAATGCTGAATTATTAAAGATCATAATTACTAAGTGTTGATAGCTCAAAAATAGAATTTGGCTGGTGTGTGGTTCCAATACTAAAAGAATTAGCTGGTGTTATTTAAATAGGAAGGGTCCTGCAGACTCAGGTAGCAAGGGCCGAAAGAATGCAACGATGTTCAGAGGTAAGGCCTACTAAGGTGCTGGGGTGGAAGGCAGGGAATCTCATCAATGGGTCATCCCACTAATGAGGTCATCACTGAGTACACTTTTAAGAGCTAGTGCCTAATGGGAGGAAGTAGGTCCCTGGGGGTGTGCCTTTGAAAAAGAAATCTCCACCCACCTCCTTTTCCTTCCTATCTGCTACAAGGTAAACAGCTCTCTTGTGCCATACCTTTCTATTATGATGTTTCTACCTTACCAGAGGTCTGAAAGCAATGAGCTAACTCACTGTGGATTGAAACCACTGAGGCAGAATCATTTTTTAGTGTTTAAGTTGCTAATGTCAGGTCTTTAGTCGCAGCAATGGAAACCCAACACAAGAAGCTGTTATACTTACGGATGGCTATGCTTCATGGTAAAATGTCAAAATATTGGAGAATTTCTTGATAAAATATCAAAATATTGGAAATCATTTTTCCAGAAAAATGTAATGGAAAATACCACAGTCAACTGTTAACATAAATAATCTCTGAGTGGTGGGATGGCAGGTGTTCTACTCAAGAGCTTTCAAATTCTCTGAATGAACTCATGCTGACAGTGTCTGGAGGCTATTTTTGAACTTGTTTGTTGTTGTTGTTGTTGTTTGTTTTTTTGAGAGGTAAAAACACAGTTTAACAAACCAAGAAGTATCTATGAATGACAAGATTTCTTCATCGGAAACATGAAACCAGAAGTTTCTTTTAGATACAGGGTCTTAAAATCTCTACGAACACTAATAAACATGCATGATCAGGTAATTTAGTGAACAGGACTAAAATTAGAGTTTTGTTTCTTTCACTATATTCTATCAATTATCTGTGAAGATCAGCATTAGAAAGAAAATAGTTTCACTTGATAGTTTGTTGTGACTTAGGATTGTTATTTAGGAAACCCTTCTCTTACCTTCGTCTTTGCTGATATACCAGGAAGCACCTTATTCTGACACTTTTAAAGAACTGTATTATATATGCTAAGTTAGTTTTTGCTCACAACACCAGAAGATAACTGTTGTCTGTTTGCCCAATGGACAGGTAAAGAAACTGAGTTAAAAGAGTGTAGGCAACTTGCTAGAGGTAACACTGTTTTAGAACCAGCCACTAGAAAGTCCAGCTCTTCATCTTAAACAGCACTATTTTCAGTTATGTTTAGATTTTCTTCTCCCAAGGCAAAAGAAATTATACACCTGCCAAAAACTTGTGACAATGCAAAATAGATAAGATATTTTGGATATATTACTTCAAATTTAAAAAGCCCAAAGTGTATATAGTTGAAAGAAAAAATTAAAAAAGAAGAAATGGGAAAGGAGATAGGGAAGAGGGGGGAAGGGATGCAAAGAGACTTGAGAAGCATTATGAAGCTCCGTGATGGACGTATCATTATTTACTTACATTATGTGCTAGTCAAACATTTTTAAATTTGGAAATATGTAAAAAGGAGCTCACGGGCTAAACTAGTATGATACTGAGTGTTTTGCTTAACACCTAAGAATTGTGTTTTAATGGAAAAGGGTTAATAAATCCAGTTTCTCAAATATAGAAAATTGTTCTTCAATCAACAGATGATTTTTCAGTACCAACCAAGGATTACTCTAACTGTAAAATCTTTGTCATACATTGCTGGGAAATAAAATCACATATTTTAATAAACTATGAAGTATTTGTGCAATTATCCAATGCCTTCATCTATGGACTGAATGCTTTCTAAAATTCACACATGCACACGTGTACACACGTGCCCACAGTGATTTGGTACTCTCTCTTTCTCACCGGGTAGCAGGTCAGAATATTTCCATCCTGGGTCCTCCATCAAGCCTTGGGTTCTGTCCATTATTTTCAGAGCCGTAATGTATTTTGGGCTCTCTCAGAGTTGAAAAGGGCCTGAGGTCTGGATCTGCTAAAAGCTCAATTGAACATTTGCTCCTACAGAGTGAGCCATCTGCAGGGTAACTCACTGCAGAGCTGGCAAGAGGACCCTTTATGAGAGAATCCTGTTGAATCACTTCAATTTCTGCCTAGAGATTAGTTCTATTAAGACATCGAGAAAAGGAGCAACTCTGCAGTATTAATCAGAGCATTTCGAGTACTACTTACAAATGAAAATAGTATGGCCTCATGGTGCACATTTTTTTTCTGGGGGATTATGAAATATTTTTCTCTCTCTGGGTCATCAAAGTGCTAATCCTGTCTAGACACACTTTTAAGGATTAGACATAAAAACTGATAGTCTCTCCTCTAAGAAGAACAGGGTACCTTGTTAATGTGTGCAGACATATGTGATTTTGTAATGGAAAGTGATTTTGTTGTGCTTTTATCCTTAATACCACTTAGAAATATGTCTTCATTGATTGGCATGTGCTTGGGCATATGATTTTGTTGAGTCATGTAATCATTGGAAAGAAGATTGAGAAGGTTTTGAAAGTCTAAATTAACCAAGATTAGAGCGGAGGAACAACATTTGATGAGGAGCCTAAAGTCAATAAAGATGGTCAGCGATACTTAGCCAAACATAGACTTAGTTTGGATACTGTCAGAGGTTAGAGAATGTATCAGTCAGTGCTTACTAAAGAAATGGGTTTAATGCAAGATACACTAACATGTAAGGATTTATAAGACAGGCTAACAAAAGCCCCCGACAGTCAGGTGTGGACGAATGCAAAGGGCTGTCTCTGCATGAGAGAGTGAAAGATCCCCCCAGTGGCCTGAGCTCACTGCAGGGTCCCAGGCGAGTCTGTCTCAGGACTTGGAGGGTCTGTGTTGAAAGCCCGAGATGATATTAAAGGGAAAAGTGAAAAGCGGAGTCCCTTGGAAGAAACAGAAGTAGCCTTCTTTCTCCATTTCCCTTTCCTTCCATTCAGGTGACCATCCTATTCATTGGTGTCACTTACCCCCAGGGAGGGTCATCTGTCTTCGGTAAATCCCTTCAGCCACACCCAGAACTGGGTTGATCCAAATTAGTTGGGCATTTCTTGCTCAAGTTGACACAATCAGTTAAATATAACAGAGAAATTTCCCAACAACTTACACGCCCAATTAAATCACTGGAGAGAGATGAGGAGAGGCTTGGGAGTTATTTTCCATGTAATATGAACATATGCCCTCTTTAACACTGCAGTGAGCCATTGCAATAGATAATTTAAATTACTGTTCCGTTTCTCTGGCTTTCTGACTTATGTTTTTTTGGCTATAAGGGAATGTTGAAATTGGCTCACAGGCTGCCTGACTTGGTACAGATGATACCAAACTGTCAACTGGGAAAGCTCTTTCCACTAATCTCTCACACCAAGCAATAGAAAAGGTGTCATCCTACAGATAAAGACTATGACTGTACTTCTACTGAGATGCAATTTCTCCATCAGATGCTTGGCAAGTGTGGTTTTCTGGGGTAGATGCAAAGGTGGAAAGGTCTTCGGAATGAATAATACATGGTATGAAGGTGAAAGCATAGAGTGAACTGATTTACCCTAGCCTCATCAGTAAACATGCAACACACTGACGCTGAGAAATTCCATCTAAGGGAGAAGAGTTCTGGATGGGGAATGTGGTCAGGGAAGTGGATGCTATCTGAGAAGCGGCCTCCTCTGTTTTGGAACATTGAGGTGCACTTGCTCTCTGCATTCAGTTAGTCTTGACTCTTAGTTTGCATCTCTTCATACTAACAAAGAGGTAATTGTTTCCATGATTCACCCTTGTCCTTGTAAGAAGTGATTATCCACTTTCTCTCATCTTTCTTACTACTGGGTCCACGAAGTCACAGTGGACCTTGTCTGGTGTCTCTTATTCACCTTCTTGAAGTAAGCAGACATTAAGTATCCCCGAGAAGAGGCACTTGTATTACAGCATCACTAACTCCTCACTTATCTGTCTATTTGCCATTTTCTCTACCACACAATCCTGCCCAATGGAAATCTATTAACTTTTCCTGACCCCAAATGAAGAATGACTTCTTTCATTTCCCCAGTTAGGTTTTGTGAAATGCTTTTCAACACTTCCCCTACAGGGCCACAATTCTGCATGAGTATATACTATTCTGATAAGAGTCCTAGTGGGATTATCACAGATGACTATGGCATGAAGAGCATTTGAAACAATGACCCATGAGCACTTTATGAAAGAGTGGAAATAAAAGAAATGTTTCTATCAAAAGGAGAAAATCAAATGAAAGTCATCCCTAAAAAGCACCAGATGGTCTACAAGATGTGTGGGTATGGAAGACTTGTGCTGAGGGAAACACAGATTTTTTTGAAAGCAAAGATGAAACCCCCCACAAAGTAGGCCATTCCTCATCTCCAAGTTCTAAGACCAAATTTCTCATCTCCTGCTTCTAATTTAGTTTAGATCTGTTGACATAAGTGGACTTTTAAAAAAGGAGAATTCAATTCTCACCTCAGCATGGCTTGTATTTGTGGTATAGCTAAGTGGCTCCATCCTCGGAGTGATGCCATGGAGCATATGCTACTCAATTATAACATCTCTCATATATGAAAAATAAAAGACATGCACATTTGAACTCAAGTTGGAAGCAAATGTAACAGATGACTACCCAGTATAGTAGCTGCCCTAATTGTTATAAAAGTTGAAAACATATTTAGAAGAATCACCTCTTATGATTTACTTTATGAAAGAGTTTCTCAACACTGTTGTTATTGACATTATGGAATAGGTAATATTTAAAGAGTTTATTTTTGAGAAGTTTAAAAAAATTGAGCAGGGTTCTCATGTACTGTGTCATGGGATAATTACTGTGTACAGAGATGTCATGGGCATAGCAACTCTGCCTTCTGACCACTTGATATCTGTAGAATCTCCTAGTTTTGACAACCACAGATGTCACCAGATATTGTCCTTGGCAGTCAGAACAACCAACCCCTGGTTGAAAATAATTGTTTTGGGGTTTGGCCTTACCCCTAGAGAACAGAGAAGATTAGTTCCATCTTCCCTTTGGTAAAGGACATTCATTCTGAATTCGCTTCCCTAAAACAAGGGAGCCCAGCTAGGTGTCTTCTGAGTATTCAACTTCTCCAGATAGAAGTACTATACATTTGTTAAAAATCTTTCAGAGAGATAAGGAATTTGGGGGTGAGGGAGAATTTGGGGTTTAAGAAGGGAGGCCGGAGAGGCTCCTAAGAGAGAGCTGCATGTGGTTACCATCGTGTCCACAAGCTCAATGCATATCAATGAATTATTAAATAATTGATCAAAATCAGCATTTCAGTTCACAAGAAAATATTTACAGGATACTGAATATGAGTAACCATAAATATTTGTTAATTTCCAACAAGAAGGATCACAGTGAAAAGGGCCGAGGTCAAAACTGGCTGTACCTGCAGTTTCCCGGGAGGCTGGACAGCCGCACACTATGTCACCAGCCAGTGCTGAGCAGGGGATGGAAATCAAGGTGAGGCCTGAGCTCTGGTCACCTGAGGGTTTGCTGTGTCTTGCCCCATCAAAGCGCTTTTCCCCGCTCCTTGAGGCTTTGGAAAGAGTCACTTGGGGGTCAGCACTTCAAGTACACAGGGGCCAGGAAGACTTTGAAAGCAGACACTGACCTAGGAGACCCGGGCGAGGACCCGACCGCCCGCAGCTTTAACCAACCTCCCAGGGGCGTGTGATCCTCCTGAGAGTTTCTAGACATCTGTCTGTCCCATCTGGACTCCGGGGTTTTGAGCAGTCCTGCTGGTGTGAACGTGGTCTTTCTCTGACCGCACTGGCGCTTTCTGCCTGAAAATGCTCGGCCTCTGCAGCTAGTGTCAGGGGGACGGTACTGACAGCCACCGGATCAAAGGTCTCCCTCACTTCCGTGCTGGGAACGGAAGCCTGAAGGTTGGGACGCCCTGTGTCAATCCCACGCAACACCTTTAAGGGCCAACAGGATGTTTTCCATAAAATACTGTTGGAGGCGATCCACTTGCGGAGAAGGCTCTGCTCTCTTAGACTGAGAGGTTTTGGTTGCTGGCTCCAGGTCATTGATTTTACTGCCATTACCGAAGAGGGAAGCAAAACACTGGGCAATAGACATCCACACTTTTCTCCTCACCACTCATTACTAAACCAAATGTCCTGTTCTTCACATTATGAGTCCATCTGTTGTTTCTTTCTGTAAGCACTTCCTGAGTATTCATTAGTGTGATTTTTTAAGTTTATGAGACCTAAGATCTCTGCTCTATGGTGGAGAGTTGCTGGACTGTTATGTAGGAAGGAGCTGTGTTATAAAAATCAAGAGAATAGGCAGGCATGGTGGCTCATGCCTGTAACCCCAGCACTCGAGAAGCAGAGGCTGGAGTACTTGTTTGAGTTGGAGGCTTGCCTGGGCTACATAGTGAGCTCAGGCCTGAACTACAATAGCGAGACCCTGTTTCAAAAAAAAAAAAAATTAAAGAATAAAGAACCTAGCTCTAATAATGTAGGGGGAAGAGTAGGCAAGGTGTCTGCGGGGAAGTTATCCCCAAACTGAATAGAGAAGGGGGTGTCAGGAGCAGCTCCCGTAGCAGAGGAAAAGAAGAGATGGGCGTGGGAGCAAAGGCCGAGGGTGTGCAAAGGCAGAGCGGAGTGGGAGCCGGAGGTCCCCGATGCTGGTCTGCAGAGCACCCGGAGCATTTGGGGAGATGGGGTGCGTTGGAAGAGAGCAGAAGTCACTCCGCGAAGGGCCCTGTACAAAGCGCAGGGAGGGTTTGACTCTGCGGATCTGTCTGGCCTAGGCGCATTTAAGCCGGGAGAGGACGTGAGTCTCCGCTCAGGTCACCGAGCCGCTGAAGGAAGATTTCCCGGTGCAGGAAGAGCAGAGCAGAATGGCTGACGCCGAGGAAGACCATGAACCAGAACCAGGCTCAGGGCTGCAAGAGTGCCGAACAGCTTGCTCCAGTTTGAAAAACTTTCCTGCTTTAAATAATCCATGTGCTTTGAGGATTTTTTTTTTTTTCCTAGCAGTTCTCAGAGTCAAGTTGATTAGGAGAGAAAGATGATGGTTGAATTACTTCACAGTTGTCATGTGAAATTTTTTTAGACCAAGGATGTGGGAACTTTTGTAGGTTTGAACAAGAGTTGTAATGGAAGAAAATGGTGGTCAGGGAGGGAGAAGAAAGGGAAAATAATACACGGACCGACTAGCTGAGGAAGAGCGTGTCTGCGGCGGTAGTGAGGAAGCGAAAACGCTACCGAGCGCACCTGGGAGAGACTGGAGTAACCAAGACTACACCTCAGACCAACCCAGTCCCAGGGCATGAGTCGATACCTGCTAGGGAATCTCAGGCCTGGGTATCTTCCAAGAATCTTCCGGGATATCTTTCACCTCTCTCCCATATCCCTGGACCTGAGTGATGTCCATACTGACACTGCTTGGTGCCCTGGACACATTAGGCCAGTTAGTTTCTCTCTCCTGAGGATATGAAGTTATGATACCACCTACTTTGACTTGCTTGAGTTCTGGTGTTCTGAAATATCACCAGCTTAGCCACAAAGTGTGAGGGGGAGACAGACAGAGAGAGAGAGAGAGACAGACAGACAGACAGACAGAGAGACAGGGAGAGACAGAAAGAGGGAGGGAGAGAAAGAGAGAGAAAGAAACAGAGAGAGAGAGAACTCTTATGTCCCTGAAAGAGAACATCTATTACTTTCCAGCTCTCATTTCCTTGATGCTCTCCTCACAGTTCCCTTACCTGGTCTGCTCCTCAGGGAGAGAACATGAGTGTCTGTGGAGGACAGGATCAACATCCAGTGCTGCTGCTGCAGCGTGTCACCCAACAGGAAGACAGGTCTATGCACCACATGCCAGTGTGTCCTCACCTGCCAGATCCGCGAGATCTGGCTCTGTGTGACTTCTGAGTCTTCTCCTAAGTCAAAATGGCCACGATAGGTAAACATTTTGATTCAGTACTTTGAGGCAGCTAATATTGTACAGCTAAAGATGGTCTGGAAAAAATATTGTGTAAATACTTTTAAAAAGCTGGAAGGAAAGATGAGATGAGAGTGTTTGAGTTGGAGTATTTTGACAGATTAATGATAATGTCTTTTTCTGTACTGAATTTTAAAAAATTTAAACATTCCTCATATTTATTGTTCATACCTTGTATCAAATGTAATACTTGTACATAGAGCAAGGTCTTAGATTAAAATGAGGTACATTTCTATTTTCTAACATATGAACATTTATAAGAAATACTTCTTGAATGAAAAAGCAACCCTGAGTGCAGTGGTGCCTACTTTTGTAGTTGCACATTCTAGGAAGCTGATGCAGGAGGATCTCAGATTCAAATCCAGCCTGGGAAATTTAATAACTTTGTGAATTCTACCTAAAAATATGAAAGTAGATTTTTAAAAACCACAGATGTAGCTCAGAAAGACACCAGGGTTCAGTCTTCCATCCTAGGGAAGATGGAAAAGGTAGACAGGAAGGAAAGAGTGTATAGCAAAAGAAAAGAATGAGTGTATTCTAGTTTCACACGAGTACATTTCAGAAGCACATACTTATACATGCAGATAGACTTGTGTATTTTCTGAATATATTACAAATTTCACACGGTAACTGATTCAAAGAGAAGGACTTGAGTGGACAGTAGGCTGGAGGAGAAAGAAAAAGGAAATATGACACTTTGGTTTAAAGAATAAAATAACATTACTTTGAGGAATAGTTCTCATGGGGCTGTTTATACCAGGGTGACTCTGTACATGTCCATGACAAACTTGTGCAGCCTAGCCAGGCCCTGCTTCTGCAGCAGGTCCTCCTGCCACTGGAACTACACTGCGGTAAGAGGAAATGATTTTCACACCCTGGGCAAGACCCTTACCCCTCCCCGGCCAGCAACAGAGATTTCTCCCGCGTTTTTCAAGCTACACTTTGAAAAGCACCAGTTCATGCTCTCATGGGCTTTTAGGACACACTCTCACCCCTCCCAAGTATACTTGCCTGTTAAGACTCTTTCCTTGCTTTGAAAACTAATACATTTCTGGGACATGCTTAAAATCTTTTCTTTTGGGGGGAGAGCGACTATGAAACTATTTAAAACTCAACCACTAGGAAAATATATGACATAGCAAACAGGATGAATTGTGTCATTTCAAGTAATAAATTGGTTAAAAAATAAAATAGAATACAGTCTTTATCCTTTAGGATAGCAAAGTGCCATGCTAGGACGAGAATACTGCATGCAGCAAAGACACCAAGCAGAAAGTGTGTTTGGCAATAGGGGGACTGTGCCATCCCCTTTACTCTGAAGGGGTCAGAGCTAGTTCCAGCCCAAGTGTCTAAGTCTTTGATCTTCCTGTTGCCAGGCAATTATCTCTCTAAGATGACAGTAATTCAAGGGGCTGAGTCGAGAATGTTTTGTTTACACTGTCATTCCATTCTGTTCTGTACAAAACAGATTTCTGAAAGTTCAGTACTTCACATTCTTCACTAGCCAACAGTTTCTACTTCACTGTTTATTCCTGGATCCTGGTGTTTATATCACAGTCCAAATCCCCCAGGGAAAGTGTCACCTGGAGTTTGTCCTGTCATTGCTGCAGAAAGCCTGAGGGGCCACAAGACAGGGAAAGAAGCTCCACCTGTCACAGTGAGTGTGACAACGGACACTCGTGGTTATGCTGTCAGCACCGGGTTGAAAAAGGCAGGGTCAGAATTTCAGGAAAGACACATCCAGCCATATCTTGATGGCTAGAAGGGGAGAGATGTAAGGAACGTTTCAGAGTTCTAACTAAACTACTCTCCCTCTTAACGCCACATGTTAAATCCACTCTACACCCTTTAATACTAAAACCAAACACACAAACAAGAGAAATGAAGATCTGAAAACCTTCCCCTCTTCTGAACTAGAGATCTTCTGGATTTTCCCAACTTACAGAGACAGGGTGGAGACAGTTCTGGCTCACAGGAGGTTGGTCACAAACAGAGACGCGGCTCTTGCAACTCCACTAGGTCGCAGCCAGCTTGGAGCCACCAGAGCCTCCTGGGATCTGTGCAGGGAGAGGATCTGTACCTGGGAGAGCTCTGCGTGAGTGCAAGGGAGCTCTTTCCTGCCAGGACAGGGGACATGAGAGTCTGGCTCTAAAACATGTGTGTTGTCTTTGACATGAACTTTAGACCCAGGTTTTTTTTTCTTCTTTTCACTTTCTAGCATCCAAGCATGGAGGAATCATAGTCCAGAGGCCACTGAAATACACTTTAAAATGACTGCCATCTTTAATTTCTTCCTTCATACATTTTACTTAGATTAAAATTTCCATTCCTTTAAAATGAACTCATCCTTGGTGGAAACTGGAGAACACTTGTTGCCAGTAGATAAGGGAGACTCCTTTATCCTCTCGGCCATATTTGGAGCGAGGTGCCTGTGGTCATCTACACACCTGGCCACACAATTGCCCAGCTGCCGTATTCTTCTTATGTGCACTTAGTTCCTTCAAGGACAGGTATGAGGCAAAAAACACTTGGTAATTCTGATTTTTAAAAATACACTTTTGCTTTCTTAGGCCTTCCTCTCTCGGAACAGTGGTGGCCTGTCCCTGAACTTGGCACCTAGCACCTACCTCTGGTCAAACCCAAATTGATGATTTTGATCTGGAAGCCACAATACCAAACTTCTCTCCCGCATGGGCCTACTTGTATACGGGAACAAAATGTGTAGAAACAGACAAGTCTCATTAAGGGGTTGTTTTATATGAATCTAAAGTACGGAGAATGTTTTTCTTTAACCTTCTGTGAGGGCCGCGCCTCCAGGGAGGCAGCTAGAGAGGGGTCCATTGAATTTCACAGTGACTCAGTTGATTAATTCTTTGAGAAGAACAATGCACAGAGAGTCAGTCATCAGCATCAGAGCAGCATCAGAGGGTGAGAGCCGAGCTGGGGCCATAGCTCCAGCCCTCAAGAGCAGCACATCTTTATGCCTCCAGCCAAACAGCTACTGAAAGGCTACGGTGTTTTCCAGTCCATAGGAGTTAGAGTATCCTCTCTGTTTACTGAGGCATGGCAAGACCGTACACCTGCTGCGGGACCTCGTCCATGTGTACACATGTGGTTGAATATGTCAGGTCATTCTCAGATAACTGTGGCCTGTTACATGTATGTCCCTGAGAGCGGAGTCATGTCCTGAAGTGTCCCAGACATGCTCAGATGCCAGGCTTTGAATATAATCACAGAGTCTTGTCTAACCAGATGGGCATGGCCCACCTACTTTCCTGGGAAACACATCTATATTTATTTCACGATGCATCCGATGATGAGCATCCGTCTCATGTCTTGATAGTACAGTCAGCTCCTCTGAAAAGTGGTTTCTCCCCATTTAACTCAGCAGAGCTCATGGCTTATTTCCTGTTGAGAATTTCCAGAAACCTCTGGCCTATGAGACCTGGGAAGGGACTGGGACCATGTGCCTAGGCTGAGGTCAAGTCCTGAGGTCAATGTGAGGAAAGAGCCCAGAACGACGCTCTGCTAACCTCTTGGCTGCTTTCCAGCCTGAGACTTGGGGGTGAGTTTAGGGCTGAGGCTTGTTGAAAAAGGAGTTTCAAATCAGCAGCATAAATGTGCTCACTTCACTCTAATTCTTCCCAGATTTCCGCATTTGTGCCCCTTCTTGAAAAGAATGATGTCTAAGTGTCTTTTTGAGAGAACTGGAGTTTTTGTTAATCGAGGGAAACCAGAAGCTTCAGGGTAAAGCACGATCCAGAAGCCAGCCACATTCCCCCAGCAGCACTCTCGTTTTTATGAGGTAGTACGTTGCTTGTGGCCCAATGTTCTGACTGCAGGTAACATTTTTTAATAGCATGAAATACTCCTGAGGCAAGGATGACGTGATTGTTATTTTCTCAGATTTCAAGAATTCATAAAATCTAGCCTATCTCTGTACTTTCCATCTCTAAACCCTCTAGCTGTTATCTCCCCCACCATGGCTGATATGACTTCAAGACACCAGTGTCGTTATCTCTTCCTTTTCAGTCCTTCCCAACGTTCTGCCCTCTGATACACCTGCAGAGAACCAGCCATATGGCGCTGGTTATGTGAACATCAAGTTCACTCAGCGGAAGGCTTTAATTAGACTGTCATTTGCTCTCAGTTTCATTCCTGTTGACATGACCCTTGATTTCTTAATTTCCTCTGCCTCCAAAGGTGGTCTTCCTGCTCACTGGTCCTTTATATGCTGTTGCTCTTTGTAGTTGACTATTTTAAAAACTTGGACACTGAGAGCAAAACTCTTACTACTTACATGTGTTGATATTGTCCTCAGTATTTTCTTTCTGTCTTATGTTCAGCTCTTTGAAAAGACTGATATCCTATTTTTATTAGATATTTCTAGAGGACTGGGGAATATAGAGAGCTCCAGCTTTAGAAGTCACTCTAAACAAGAATGCCATCTTCACCATTGTGTCGTTTTTCTTACCTGTCTGTGCATTGCTGGTGTTTTCTTGTTGCTGTTGTTATCATTGCTTTTCCTTTGGTACCTCTGAATTTCTTCACTGAGAACTCAAAGCTACTTGACTATTCATCAGACAATGTCTGTTCTAATGCCAAAGTTTTCTCCCCTTAATAATGAGTCCATGGTTTGCCTTTGTTACAAACATCCTTAGAATTTCCCCACAGAGAACTGGACAAGAACACATGCAGGCGTGGTGGATTATGAAATCAACTTCTCTAAGCATCAGTTTTCACATGGGTAGAGGTGGGATAGACCCACTTTGGATCTGCTTTGCTTCTATACATCAGATAGATTATCGGTGCCATTTCAAATTAGGAAGTTTTGCTAGAGATGAATTTATATATTTTATGCTTCTCCTGGCCATAAGAAAGATTTGAGTGAAGTTCATTGTCCAAATATTGGCATATGCCAAATGCTAAGCCTTGAAAAGCATTTATTTCTTTTCAGATGGGTTTTGTTCTCTACTAGCCTCAAAGGTGTTAGTTGAGAGTTTTTGCTTGTGGGTCTGAGCAGAACGCAAGACATAAATTCAATTGGGAGTATAAATTTGAATTTAAAGCTGAGAAGTTCTCAGGTGCTTGATTATGAATTAATCTATTTACTTGCGGTTATCTAATGCCAAGTCTGTTGTCAGAAGCTACAAGAAGAGATTAATTCTCCCCCCTGGGCATCGCTGTCTGAGAACAAGCAGCTGTTCTGAGGTCCTGAGCTGTGAAACGACAGTTGCTTAGTGCCATCCATGAGGAGCCCACCTGGCAGGCCATCCAAGAATGTAGTAGTTTATTCAAGAGTCTCCTACTTGCTTGTGCTCAATGCATGAGTAGATCCTCCTGTAGGTCACTCAGGCCTGCAATAACACAGGGAACAGCCCTAGAGCTTGGAAATATATTCTTATGCTGAAAACTGTCACAACTTGTTTCCTTTCTATCTCCACAGGCTCCTTTATTGGCCCAGTGATTCTGATAACACGGCTGCCACATACAGCTTCACGGTGCCCCCAGATGAGAAGGACACATTCCTACAAGGTGCACAGCTGCCCTGGGCAATGTTCCCCATAATTTGCTTTTTGTTAGCTCCCATTTGTCATTTTTGATAAGCCTCTGCCCTGCTCAGACTATGTAATAAGTACCAGAAATTTGGTCCTAATTAAAGAAAAATCATGTAATTTTTGATATCTTTCAAAAATCACATGATAGATGATATTTAACTGAAAAGTGTAAATGCTTCTTTTTTGAACTATACTCTCCTACATAGAAAACGAACTCATCAGTTTAAGGAGGAAAAATTGTGGTGATGATTGTGGAAAAACAAGAAAATGGAGGTTTAAATACATTTAAGAATTTATTCAATGATAACATTTTAAAATGATTTCATAAAATAAACTCTCTTCATTAAGCACTGAAATGTATTAATTCCATTTAGATTACAATTTTGATTGCACCTCCAAAAATTTATTTCCACAAGAGCTATGAAAAGTCACCCTGAGGGCCAGAGATTTAGCTCAGTGGAGCTGTTCCTGCCTCGCAAACACAATTCCTGACTTCAACCCCCAGTACCAAAAATAAAAAAAGGAAGAATCTTCCATGAGCAACAAATGAGATCGAAAAATTTTAGAATGTGCTTAGGAATCACCTGGGCCCCGCCCCCGAAAGACTAAACTTTGGACTACAAATAATCTTTGCCCAATGAGATTTTCAAAATGTGTACATCTATGTATTTATCCACTTTTATCGGCTGTATTATAGTTTTAAGAAAGAAGCATAGTATCAAAGAAAACCCAGGGACACCTCACAGGGAGACACTGGGCTCACACATGGAGTGCACAGCCCAGTCTCATCCCAGACAAACTTCCCCAGAGGCCGCTGACCTCAGGAGTGCCATGGTGGGTGCTGATCTCTAGGCCACTAACCATGTGTCTCCATTCACTGTTCTTTACCAGTAGCCATAAGAAAAGTGCGGGTCCCAAGAAGAATCTATTCCCTTGTGTTTCACATACATGTCACATTTCCCTTATCCCCTCATCAGTCGACGGCTGCTTGGATTGTCCTCGTGTCTTGACTATTGTGAACAGTGCCACAGTGAAGGTGACTGCAGGTGTCTTTTTAAAACACGAACATCAGGGCCAGGGATTTAGCTCAGTGAAGCGACCAGAGCCTGCAAGGCTACCACAGTGGACTAACATTAAATATATGCCCAACCCAGCCTCTCCTCATTCCAATCCCCCCAATGCTAGTAGTCTTTCTAAAGTCTGCTAATGTGAGTGGGTATGTGTCAGAAGTGAAAGAAAAAGAAAAGACAGTAATGTTAACTGACTGTGGTTAAATGACCTTATTTAACATGTTTTACAAAAACATAATCATGTGATCACAGAGGTAGGGTACCCTAAGGTCCTGACAGGGGACACTTCATACTCTAAGGTACACCTGCCACTGTTCATTTATAATACTGTTTAACAGCTGCGCCCATCCTAACACTTCACTGTTCTTCAGAGGTCTCTATATTATTCTCATCTCTCTCTGTTTACATATAACTTTAGATTCAATTTAACTTGTTCTATAAAGTTTCATGTAGGGATTTGGAGTGACATTACAGTGAATCTGAAAGTCAGTGTTGGAAGAACTTATGTCTTTATTAAGGCTTCCAAAGCATGCACATAGTAGATATCTACATTTGTTATAATCTTTTAAAATGTTATATATATATATATATATATATATATATATATATATATATATATATATATATATGAATCTTTATATAGAAGTGTTAGACATTATTTCTTAACTTCGGGAATAGTTTTGGATATTTTTATTAGGATACAGTATATCTTATTAGAATGTGCTTAGGAATCACCTGGGCCCCACCTCCAAAAGACTAAACTTTGGACTACAAATAATCTTTGCCCAATGAGATTTTCAAAATGTGTACATCTATGTATTTATCCACTTTTATTGGCTGTATTTATTTAATAAATAAATTTGTTTAATTTGTTTAATTTCCTAATCTTGAAAGCTGGTATAGAGCAATATAAAATACATAGTAAATTATTTCACTAAATTATATTAATACTGAAATTTATCTGCTGATTCAAATTTTTTCAAAATTGTATAGTTTATTTAAAATTGATATGTTCTTTTTGATTCTCTCTTCATATATATGAATATTTAGTTTAGATTGGTTGGTTTTTCTACTTTTTTTGAGACAGGGTCTCGCTTTGTAGTTCAGGCTGGCCCTGAGTTCACTATGTAGCCCAGGCCAGACTTGAACTCACAGCAATCTTCCTGGCCCTGCCTCCCGAGTGCTGAGATTACAGGCATAAGCCATGACACCTGGCATTGTAGTATGTGGTACTGTATTGCTGATGAGTCACCAGGCCTGGCATTGTTGTATGCAGTTACTCGGGATCAAACTCAGGATCTTGCACTTGCAAAGCAGGCAACAGAACCGCTGAGCTAAATCCTTGGCCCTGGTGCTACACTTTTATCATTATTAAGGTCCTCAGGGCCCAAATGGAAGGAAATAGTGATACTTGAATCCTTGGTTTTTATTCCAAGCATACCATTGAGTACAATGGTTCCTATAGCATTGTTTTATAGTTACACTACCCTAACTGAAAAAACTTACTATTTTTCCTTTTTAAGTTTTGGGTACAAGTGTGTGAATTAATGAACCTTGCTGTTTGTTAAATGCTTTTCTGACTGGAAAAATGACAGTCAGTTTTCCCAGCACCACTTGCTACAGAGGCCATTTTCCTTTAGCGTTTGTTTTGTTAAAGACTATGTGGCTATGTGTTCTTGGGCTGATCCTCTGCTTTGTTCATTGATCCGTGTGTCTGCTTTTGTGCTGCTTTTATAGCTGGAGCTGTGTAACATAGCTTGAAATCTGGGGTTGTGAAGCGTCCTGCTTTGCTCTTGGTGCTCAGGATTGCTTTTGCGGTTCTGAATCTCTCTTGTTTCCATGTGGGACTGTTCTCTACTTTTGTGAGGAATGTTGCTGGTCTTTTGATTGAGCTCAGATGTTCATGATAGGACCCTAATTTGTATGTCTTGCTGATTTGAATTTGATTGTCTGGCTGGCTTGTACCACCAGCGTTACATGCATGACTGTCCCATTCATTGTACGCTTTTATGAATTGTACTAATCAATGCTTATATTTGGGCAATGAACATTCAAATTTAAGTGACTAGTTTCAATCTATGAATACATTTTTAATTAATTTTATTAGTGAAGAGACTGATAAAAATGATTTGATCCACTTGTGCCAGCAGTGGTACAAGTACATGGTATATCATGGTACATGTCCCGGTGGGACAGTCATGCATGTACCACCAGAGGTTCAAAGCAGTGGGAATGTGTTAACCTAGCACAGTTTGGAAGAACAGCCATTTTGACAATGTTGGCTCAGCTCATTTAAGAACAGGGGATATCTTTCCATCTCCTGATATCCTCTTGATTCTCTTTCTTTAGAGAACTATAGATTCCACTGTAAAAGTCTTCTCCTTATTTGGAGGTATGGCTGGTGCCCAGGTGTTCCCAAAAGCCTCATGTGCTTATCAGTCCATAGGCTAGTTTAGCATAATTTGGGTGTAGATAATAGGAAGACCCACCCTTGGTGCAACACCAACCAATAGATTTGTGAACTGAATGTAATGCGAAGGGAAGGGAGGCTCCAAAGTCTGCTTTGCTGCTTTCTGTCCACCATGTCATGGATTGTTTCTCCTCGGAATGCCCCTCGGTCGTGCTGCCCCTCGGTCATGCTGCTCGGCCTTGGAACCAGCCAACTATAGACCAAAATCTCTACAAACTGTGAGCTGATATAAACCTTTCCTCCTTTAACTTGCAAATGTGGGTATTTTGTCTTACAAATGAAAGTTATTAAGACATTTCGTTAGGTTAATTTTTAAGCATTTAATGTTTTGTTGCTATTGTGAATGGTATTATTTTCTTAATTTCTTTCTCAGCTGGATCATTACTGGTAAACAGGAATGCTTATAATTTTTGTTAGTTGATTTTTGTCTCCTGCCACATTGCTGAATTTCGTTATTAATTCTAGGAGAACTTTGCTGGAAATTTTGAGGTTTTCTGTGTAATAGATCATGCCATTTGCAAATGTGGAGAATTTGCTTCTTTTCTTGAGTATCCCTTTTATTTATTTCTCTTGCCTGATTTCTTCAGTTAATATTTTGAGTGTTACATTGAACAGGGGTGGTGATACCAGGCATTCTAATCTTGTGCATGATCTTGAGGGAAAGATTTCAGCTTGTCTTTGTTTGTGTTGATGTAGCTATTTCTGCAGTCTTTTAAAAGTAGCTATTGATGATATGGAAAGGAGTTAATTGGACCTATCTGTGTATAATTATTTCAATGTTGGTTAGTTGAGGGGTATGCAGGCCCATAGTTATGGCCAATTTTTGTTTTACTTTTTTCCATGAGCTATGAGAATATTTTTTGAATTTCAAATGTCAGCAAATAAACAATGCATATGGGAAAATAAATTTGCTAGTAACACACACCAAATAATCAATAATGAATGGAAAGACATTCCTCAGAAAGATATCTCCAAGGTTAATATTTGAAGTCATCACTTTTAAAACAAAACCTGGAGTATTTTTAGTTTAATACTGTCATAAACAAGACAGGCTTTCTTTCTACCTAACATTCCAAATCATGGGAAACATTATTTTTTTCTTATAAAAATCACATACCAAGAACACTGTGTCAAAAGAGCAAGAATGTTGTATTTTAAAAAGCCAAGAAATGGAGCCCCCAAAATATTGAATTTCCAGTAAATTAATGAACCTGGAATTGCATTAAATACATGACACTCATGGATATCCTGGCAGCTCAAATATAGAAATATAATAAGTCTTGCTATGAATCCTGTTTTAAGTTGTCCCAACTGTTCTACTGGTCAGGTAGGAATTCCTGAAGACTGAGGCTCCACTTTTTAGTAAGTATTCTATTA
This sequence comes from Petromus typicus, assembly GCA_004026965.1. Taxonomy (NCBI): domain Eukaryota; kingdom Metazoa; phylum Chordata; class Mammalia; order Rodentia; family Petromuridae; genus Petromus; species Petromus typicus. The sequence continues at coordinate 191,471 of PVIR01000221.1, forward strand.
TTTGCACTCAAAGATCTCGAATGATATCCAGGTGTAGGGTCAGCAGGAACCCCCGGGGAAGGTTAAAGGACTTGAGCCCTATCTAGAAGGCAGAAAATGGAAGCTTTGTGTAGCTCTGAGCAAAAAGCAGTTTTCAAGCAGCTTAATGGTTTAGAGCCGACAGTCTGTGGTTTGACACCTGTCTCTGTGAAGGTACCACTGTCCCTGCTAGTGCAGGTGGCCAGGCTGACCCCAATCCTTGTTAGCCCACAAGACCAAACCCCTAGCAACAATCCCAGTATCCAATCAGGCAAGCGTCCGCCGTCGGGCTGGGGCAAAAGGCGAGAGCCCCACCTAGTCCCTATCCTAGGGCAGTAGGATAATCCAGTCAGACCAGGGGAAATGCAGGGACTGTGAGAAGGGGAGAGAGGCAGAAATGTAGCACGTAGCTAATATGGCATGGACGAGAGGTACAAAAATGACCCTCTGGTTACCAGAAATTGCACCTTGTGAAACTTTTACAGGTATAGAACTGTTGTTCTTAGAGATCCACTTTTGTACACTGGGAACCCCTAAAGCTCCATAAACTTTATCTCACCCCAGCAACATAGGCTAAGACCTGATTGACTTAAAATCCTATAAAAATGGACACAGCAAAAGTCACCATCCCAAGGAGGTGACTTTCAAGCTGTCCCTGCACAGCAAACTTGTTTCTCAACAGCTTCTTCCCTGCTTTATCATTATGATAAGCAAACCTGTGCTTTGCACTGCAGTGAACCCTTGAGTCACAACCAACCTGATATAGGCATAATTTGGGTTACAGCTAGAATTTTAGTTTTAACTTATGAACAAAGTCTTGAGTTATGACCCCAAAGCTGGCTATTTGTGTTTCCAGATGGCCTCAGATTAAAATTTAACCCTTTTTGTCCAATAGAAACTATTCAAAGGGAAATGGGTAAGGGTAAGTAATGAGGGGAAAGAAAAAAATTGTGATGGTAATAAAAAAAAAAGAAACAAACAAAGGTGGGGGGTTGTAGGGTGGGTAGGGGAGTGGGAAAAAATGAGAATCAAGTCATGTCATGTATAGTACAAATTGTCAGTGCTGAGCATTACCATGTTATGTATATAAAATGTACCTATTTCACAATAAAAAAAAAGTGTAATGCTTAGTGAGTTCTGGAAGGAATATTACAACATCCTTGCTTGTATAGAGTTCAGAAATCCTGGGCCAGGGTCTCTCTACAGATGCTGAGATCTGCCTGAGTATGGGAAAGAGACTTTGAAGGCTGTGAAGAAGAGCCTGAGCCCTTCGCTGACCAATTTGAATTACATCCAGCTTCATGAATGAATTGAGTTCGTAAAGTCAAGGGTCCACTGTACTTTCATTTTCTAAGTCCTCCTTCTGTGCCAGATGACCTGGGAGATCTTTGGCTTTGAGTCGGCCTCACTCCACCCTTGCATTCCTGGCCACAGTGAGAGCAGAAATCTAAGGAACAAGAGAATCAGAAGGGCAAGCCAAAAGAAATCCCTAGGTCTCCAACTGTGACGTTACACTTGGGTGATCACTTTGAGGTACAAATGGAAAGCCTACATGGAAATATTAGTCCTACTTTTGGGACCTTGATCAAGACATTTTTCCCCGGTGGGTGTAGTTTCTTCTGAGATTAGGAAAGTCACAGTACATTGCAGGGTACTACTGAGTTACATGTGAACAGTCCTGAGTTATGACTACACAGTATGCTTGGCACATGGTATATATACAATGCCCTGAAAATGTAACTATTTCTAGGATCATTGGTTAACATTAGAATAACAGGAGAGAGGGAGTTCTAGGTATTAAAGAGTTGAAGATGGCGGATTTAACCACAACCACATCTCTCCTTCTGGCTGTTTCCCAAAAGCAACAATTTCCATCTGAATAATTTTCACCTAAATGATGAATGCTTTTCAAATGACAACATCTCAAGACACTAGTGGATTCATGGAAAATATCTTAGTCTCCTCTTTTATTTATTTATTTTTTTAAGGTTTTTTGAGACAGGGTCTCGCTTTTGTGGTTCAGGCTGGCCCTGAGCTCAGCCTCAAACTCACATCACAGCAATCCTCCTGCCTCTGCCTCCCAAGTGCTGGGATTACAGGCGTGAGCCACCACGCCTGGCACTGTGGTATGTGGTACTGGTTGCTGTTGGGTGTGAGTCTCCACGCCCAGTATGGTATGTGGTGACTGGGGATCGATCCCAGGTCCTTGCACTTGCAAGACAGGCGCCGGAACCACTGAGCTAAATCCCCAGGCCCCTTAGTCTCCTCTTACTATGTCCTTTCCTCCTGGGGTTGTTTTACTTCAGGCACAGTGACACACTGTGTCATTGTGTGATCTGGTTCCTTTTAAATGTCCTTTCAGATAGAATGCAAAAGTATTTTGTAGGCTTTCTCAGATAGGAAAAGTAAAATGTGATGAATTTATTTATTATTCTATTTTGTTCAGCTTGGTAACTATATGCTTTAGCTTTGTTTCAGAAAAATAAAAAATGGTTCTCTTTATCAGAAAAATTTGAAAACAGTGTTTTCTAAATAATGACAAATAATTCAATGTGTTAGCTTGGAAAAGCCACTTCAATTATCATTTTATCACAGAAAAAAATAGGTACAACATCCTTTGTTGCTCAGGAAGAAGGAAAAAGCCAAATTTAATAAAGTAGTAATACTGGCTGATATTTATCAAACATTCCCTGAGAGACAAGTACTGTTCTAAACACCTCAGGTGTAATTAATACTGTTCAATTCTCATGACAACTCTACCTGGAAGCTCTTAGAATTAACCCCCTTTCCAGATGATAGAAGGAAAACACAGAGGAGATAAATAACTCTCCTGGAGTCGCAGAAGGAGTGAATAGCAAACTCAGGCAATCTTCATTGTGTCCACACAACCAAACTTTGTTGTTTTTCTGGTGAAACCTGACCTTGAAGATTCTTGTCCCCAATACCAGCCATTACGTGGGTCTAAAAAGGAGACAAATTCTTAATATAGGTAACATTCAAGCAAAAGTTTTGTGTATTTGTTTAAATAAGCTATGTTCCTCATGACTTGAGCCAATAGAGATATGTGGCTGGCTTGATCTTCTGGCCAGAAAACCTGGTTCCCTGAACTCATCCCAGCCTGAAGAGGCGCTCCTCAGTAGGACTGACCTGCAAGGACTTCTGCGTGGTCCAGCCATTGTGCTTGCACCTGGCCTCTGCACACCCTCGCAGGAGCTGGCTTTCGCACAAGCTCACCTCACACTGAGCTGCCCACATCCATCATCCTACGCATAGTCAGGAGCACCACAGAGCTGGCCTCACTGTGCTTCAACTTGCCTGCCCCGGAGCTTTCTGGAAGCTCCCTCTCCCAGCACAGTCCTGCTTGAGGCTGTGTCGGTCAGCTGAGCACAGATCCATGAGCTGGCAGCCAGACAGACTTGGAGGAGGCACACGGAGGGTACTCACTGGCTGCTCTTCCCTCTTACATCCAGCTGCCAGAGGGCTCCTTTTTCATCTCTATTTTGAGGCAGGATATTGCTAAGTTTCCCAGGCAGGACTCTAACTTCCAAGTTTCCTGCCTCGGCCTCCCTCAGTTCTGGGGTGACAGGTGAACACTGTCACACATGGCTCCTGTCATAGTTTTAAGCATACTTTTAAGATGCGGGGCCTTACTTGCTTCATTTTTCTATAAATATTTCTTAAGCACCCACTATGAAACAGGTAAAGAGCAAGAAGCTAGTCAACCTGTCAATTCTCACCAGTATATCCAACTTCAAATTGACTCTGTTATTTCCATTAACCCTGCTAGGGGTTTTCTGGGACTCAGAATTCATTATTAATTTATAACCATCACCTCCATTGGGTCTAGGGACTCATGGGCTGTAGATGTCTGTGAGCAGACACTACATACACAAAGATACTTATCAAAGAAGTTCAACAAAACCCTTCACCTTATTAAAACTTTAATCCCACAGAGGTCTCCAACCTTTACTTAGAAGCGATGATGAATTGTTATGAAACTGAGGAATGTTGTTGCCATCTGTGCAGATGTAAGTGAAGAACATGGAGTCACTTTTGCTCTTTAAAAATGGATGGTGTTGATATGTGTCTGAGTATGGCGGGGGCAGGACACAGGAAGAGGGAAGGACTGTATTCTTGTCTTAAAAAACTCGTCCACGTCTTTTGGTTTTCTACTTCAGTATCTTTCCACCAGTACAAAACTTCTTTGATATATTATAGTTAGCATTTTTTCAGCATTTTCTAAGTACAGATTAAGTATTTTTTTCCATTAGTTATGAATTCACCCAGCTCTCTGACCCCAGACTTACAGTATAAGATTAAGCTAAAACTTCTATTGTGTGCGAGCTCAATCTACTATTGTACACACAGTTTTCTGCAACATAGTCTCATACTGTAAATACTTTGGCTTACTCATTTAATCAAAAGCCCACTTCGTTCATTTTACTTTATAATTCAGTCTCTGTGCACCTTTTGTAGCACAATTGTTATGAATTTTCAATTTTTTAAAATCTATTTTTATAGCTGTCATTTCTACAGTGTGGCAAAAAATTTTTTTCCTTAACTTTAAAAACATCATTTCCAAGAGAAAGCTGTTCTAAAATCTGGCTTTTTCAGCAAACTGAACACCCACATGATGGAGACAGAATGACAGAAGTTAGAGGTATAAATGATGCAGAAGGTCACCTTACATATTTTTTAAGCAAATACAAAGACATGTGCAATAATGTTTAAGTTTACATAATTTCCCAGGTCAAGCTTAGATAATGTTGTTGACCCTCACTGCTCTTTTCTTAGTCATGGATTTTGCTAGAAACTTAGGAGCTTTGCATTCATATTTTCTTTGAAATCAAGTTGTATCTGAGTGGTAGACTTCCAATTTATTTCAATTTTATTTTACACTTCAAAGGATAACAATAACTTTGTTTGTTTTTCTGTGCTTAGGAGTAGTGTTCTCTTTGTCAATTGCTTCATAACAAACATATTCATTCCTCCATAAAACTGATTGTTTTTATTTTGCTACGGTTTGTCAGTGAACCTGGACTGGATCTCAGGGCTCCCACTGGGGCCCTTCGTGCAGCTGAGTCAAATGACAGAGGCTGCTGGGGTCAGCTTTCCCCCCCGTGTGGCTCTTCCAGGGACTCTCCACCTGGGCTAAGACAGCACACATACCTTCTCTCGCTTCCCGGGGCTACTCTGCCCAGCGTGGTGACCTGTTACCAGGGAAAGCATATCAAAATAGAGGTGGGAGCAGTGTTGTCTCATATGATCTAGCTGCCGATGTTCTATGGAATCACTTTCACCAAGAGTCCATCGGAACCATGCAGGTCTAAGTGAGGTGACAGGAGGTGTTAAGAGGAAGAACTAGGACAAATGGGAAAGTAGGTTCCAACTCGGGTGTGGTGACTTTGTGGGAACCTGTGAGATGAAAGCTGTTGTTACAGACCTCTTTAGACAATACAGCCTTCACCAAGTAGTTGTATATTTGATGTCCAGTTAGTTACAAATGGATAAGGGGTTAAAATCAACAGATGGATGTTTCAATTTTTCCTCACACCAAACCACACAGGGGCGCCTCTGGTCAATCTAACAAAGTACAGGTCATTTCCTTACTTATTTTGTCATAATGCATCCTGAACGTTTTTTCAGTTTATATGCAGCCAGTGCAGAAGAAGAATATTGGCTGATTCGTACTCTGTATACTTTATGCCCTGCAATCCTGTCCTTGCAGGGCCCACACTGTCTATCTATTAGCTGTGTGGACTGCATGCCAATTGGCTACCCAGGGATTCAGCGTGGTTAGAAAGATTCCAACTTCTCTTTTACTCTCATCTTCTAGAATCCTGATTCTTCTATTTGCCAGTCTCAGGCTATTTTCATTGACTAAATAAACATCAGCACTAGCACACCCAGATAATTACCCTAATAAAGGTACATGTTTATTTTTCTATTTTGAACTACATAGAAAACCATGAAATCAGTTCCTATCCCATACTCTGTCCTTATAACTATAAAAGCATTATGTTTATATTTATATAAACATATATATTTATATTTATTTAAATATTCTATTAATTTATATTATATTATATGTACATATGTTTATAAGTTGAATTTATACAAATGACATATTATTTTTCCCTTCTCTTTTCTCCTAGAATAGTCCACCGAATCTTGGCAGGTTTCCCATGAAAATAGTAATACAGTCCAACAATGTGTCCTCCATAGACTAGCTGATCACTCTGTCAAATGCAAACCTGTAGTAAGATGGTGAAATGAAAAATCTAGATTCTTTCAGAAGCATGAATCTCACTTTTTGGGAAAGTGCTTGGGAAATGAGCTGTCAGTATCATGGGCATTCACAATATAACCCTAACTCGAAGGAAAGGCAGATCTCCAAAACGTCTTGCAGCACCATCTAAACCAATGTCCCACAGGAGTATCAGAGCTGAGGAGGACATCAGTCCCTGATGCCATTCATTAGTAGTAGCTTATTGTTTGGTTCAGCTACTCTGATTCAAACAATTGCTTAAGTAAAAGGATCTCTTCCCCACTCAGTGATGGGTTTAATAATTTACTTTATCCTTTCCTTCATTTCTGAAGAACTTTCCTCCTTCCTCCAGTTCAAATAAGTTCTGCTAACTCGTCGTTACCAATGAGATATTTTTTCCTCCACTCTCACCCCTTCCCTCCTCTTATTTATGGCTTTGATATCAGCATATCCATCCTCCATCTTTTACCCAACAAAATATCCTCTCTCAAAATGTCGTTTCTGATTTCGCTCTTATTAGAACCTCAGTGCAGATCTTCTGGGAATATGTTTGTGTATATGAATGGTTCTACTTACAAGCATGAATATAGACACAAAGCAGACAGAGAGGAAAAACTGGTTATCTCCCTTAGCTCTGGCCATTGTCTTTGCGTAGTTTTGACCTCAGTCTCGACCGTATCTTTAAACTGACTTGTGGGAGGCAGCCCACAGAGGGCTGACAAGCGCTTCAGCAGTAGGTCCCGGCAAGCTGTTGATGAAGGCCAAGTTCTCGGCGCCATGAGCAGACCGTGGAGGCTTTGAAGTCCCTCCTCCCCGGTTCCCCGTGATTCATGCTCCCGAGGGAGGAAGTCAAAGGCTCTGTTGGCATCTTTCCTTTCCCGTGTGTCAACAGCGGTTCTGAAGGCAGCTTCAGACTCGGGGACAAAAGTAACCTATGCTGAAAACGCCGCTATGCTCATCTCAGCCTGACATCCAAGTCAGCATCCGGACAAGGGTTGTGCCCAACACTCTGCCAGTGAACCTTGTCTACCAGGCCATCTCCTCCAGGGGCCACGCGGGCGGAAGGAGCCGGAGGAGCAACTCCGCGTGGTGGCGTCCTCTGGCTCGCACTGCACAGCCCTGCTGTGGACGGTAATGGGGACGCCCTGCTCGGCCACCAGAGCTGGCTTCGCTGCTGGAAAGTGAGACTTCCTGAGCAGCCTCCCTCCGACATGCAGTGTTCCGTCTTTTTACTTAAACTGCAACATTCAGAAAGAAAGTCCAGAAATTCATAAAACTTAGCATTGTTCTTTATGCTTCTTATTTCATTCTCCCAAACTACTCTCTTTTAAAACACTCATGAGAATACACATATGTAAATGGACTATAAGTTTGTCCTTTCAGGGTGAAGAGAATATACATGGGACAAGAATATTCTGTTAGAAAGGAAAGAAGCATATGAATTTCTAAGAAGCCTGGTTAAAATAAAAACCAGAAAAGATAACCGGAGGGAAGATACATACAGAGCTTACTCTAGTCTAATTAAAATTCAAATCAAAAGCATATTGAAGCAGGTTAATAGGCCTGGCTGATAGACTTTATGTTGTCATTAGACACCCAGTGGTGAGGAAACAAAAATGAAAACACATTTGGTATTCTTGAAAATTGGTTATATATCACATAATTGTCTTTTTTTCATAAAACAGGATCCTGCACCACCAACATATTTCCCATGGTGAGAAAGATGAGAGGGAAAATTTTAAAATAATTGCAATTGAGTTTGATTTCTAATGTATCCGAGGGGATCAAAATTTCAGAAACTAAACATGGAGTTGCAGGTGAGACATGAGGCTGCTACTGAGTTCTTGGCAACTCAAAAGTACTGACAGGGCAGAGAGAAACCTTTGCTGCCCACACTGCCTGGCCTAGGTGGGCAGCCAAATAGGTTCCTTTGTCCCCAGAATAACAGATCTGGAGTTGGTACAGCACTCGAGAGCAGGCTTGCAGACAGCCAAATCCCTCCTCCCAGACTGAAGCACAGTTATACTTTATGTAGGAAATATGACATCAGTTCGCACCTCCTAGAACTTACTGCTGTGCCTCTCTTCTTGGTACTAAGAGCACTTGGTGCAAACCGTAAGATGAAGATGGTAGAAGATTTACTTTTCAGATGTCAAAATTTCCAAAGTGCATTCTTGAATGCTATATGTATTTCTGTGTTAGGCTAAAAAAGTTCTTAAATCTAATAGGTGTCTCAATAACCTGTCTTAGGATGGTAGATGGAAACATGAGACTCTCTCACTGAGATGAGAATTTGGGTTATCCAGAATTCTAATTAAATTGTATAAATTTTTATTAAATAAAACAATTAAAATAATTATATATTCTGACCCATGGCTATAGATTTCAGATCATTTTGTAATACCCAAGTGTCTCGTTTTATGATAGTACAGTGTCAGCCTCTTCAGATGGCCCAATATTTAATGGGTAAAGTCTCCAAGATGAGTATGAAATCATGTTAATGAGTCCGCTGCAGTCCATATTTGATATGTGCCATCTGGTTCTTCTGCCCAGATCTAACTTCTCCATTATTTTTGCCTCTCTGTCTTCACCCAAACCTACAGATGCTGGGTGACCATTTGACACTATTAGAAGCGCTGAAGTCTGTCTCTGGAAGTGCCCACACCTGCCAGTCTCTGGGCTGTCAGAGTTGTGGCGTTATGAAAAATGAAATGCTCTTCCCTATCTATCTTCCCATCAGTTCAAAATTAGCTCCCTCAAAGATCGTTTCTCCCCGGCACAATTCTTTACTCTGTGACGAAAATGTTTTTCTTATAGCCAGGAAAGCACTCTAATCTCCACTTCAGCCTTGGACTTTCCATTTGTCTCGCCAAAGCAAAGCAACTCAGCCTCTCCACCCCCTGTACATAAACACTGTAAATACCAATCTTTTATCTGAAAAAAAATGAAGCAAAAGAGATTTCTAGCTTCTAGCTTTTGTATATAACAAAATAATCTTGAAATTATAAGTTTTCTAACCTCATCAAAATTTTCAGTTTAACTAGGGCAACTGACAAAGTTTCATATTCTCTTCAGTCTCTCGTAATGCATACCTCCAGTGACAACCTCTGTCTGTTATTGACGACAGTAGATTCAGAATGAAGGCCTTTTTCCTCTCTGGAAATCATAATTTTTTGATCCACTATGTGTAAAGCATCACGCTATGTAGATACTGATCCTTCCTGGGTTTATAGCCTGGAAGAAAAAGTAGACTCACATATGTAATCAACTCACTTTTAAGGCAATCTATTAAAACCACATTCATCTGAGGAGGGCAAAGGACAGAAAGTAATTTTCAAGAATTCCACATCTTGAGTGAGGAATGTTGCTGTGGCAGGCAGCTAGGAGAGGAAGAGCACTACAGGCAGAAGTGAGGTAATGTTGTGGGTCAAAGACATCGAGGCAGTGAAAAGGAGAGTGATGGAAAACTGAAAGAATGATAAGGAAGAGAAATCATAAAAGTAAAGGTGATTGACTGGGAAATTAAATTAGTGAGACACTGGGCAACTTGTTTTGATTATTGGCAATTTCAATGGATGTTGAATTTTTGGAGCAAAAGAAACTATGATCAAAATTGGGATGATTTTGGTTTTTAAAAATTTATTTATAGGTGATATATAAGAGAAAACACCATGTTTAACATTCTGAGACTGGCTGTTTTGATTGAGGTGATGATGTCCAGTTCATCCATTTTTCTGCAAAAGATACAGTTCTATTTTAATTTTCTTCTTTAAAATTAATTTTATTTGTTCATTTTTAACATACATAATGATCACATTCCTCACAGGGAATTTGTACTTACGCCTAATGAATTCTAATTCTTTATTTTTCCTCTTGCCCTCCTTTCCCTTCAATCCTTCTTCCCCTCTCCATTTACAAAACATCATTTCTATGTTTTCTTTCCATTTTAAATTTTTTTATTTTTATTCTTTCCTTCTCTTCTTCTTCCCCCTTCCCTTGTTCAGTTTCCCATTTGAACATTTTCTTTTTACTTCCCAATGTCTATCCTCCATTTTGGTTCTTATTTACCTTTTGGGTTTGTCACACAAGAGAGACATTGCAATAGTTAAACATGTGTGTCCAGTTTATTTCACTTAAAATTATATTTCACTCATTTACCTAAAAATGTCTTAAATTTATCCTTCTTTATCACAGAGTAGTACTCCATTGTATATAAAAACTACATTTTCTTTGTCCATTCATCTATTAATGAGCAGTTTACAAGATTTAGCTATTAAAAATTGTGCTGCTATAAACATGTGTGTGTGTGTGTGTGTGTGTGTGTGTGTGTGTGTGTGTGTATACATCCCTGTGGTATAATCTTTTAACTCTCTTGAGAAGATACTTACAAGGGAAATAGCTGGATAAATGGAACTTCTAATTTTACGAGGGAGTGCCATAATGATTTCCATAGTGGTTATACCAATTTATATTTCTACCAACAGTGGAGAATGGTTCTTTTTTCCTCACAGCCTTCCCAACATTTTTGTTTTGTTTTGTTTTGTTTTAATCAAGAATGGGTATTGGACTGTGTCAAATGTTTTTTTCTTTCTATTGAGATGAATATGAGGTTTTTGTGCGTGGTTCTGGTAATGCAGTATTTTATCCTTATTGAACTGCCTATGTTAAACTGTTCCTGCATCCCTGGGATGAATCCTGCTTGGTCATGGTGTATAATCTTTTTGATGATTTGCTGCATTCTACCTAGCAATGTCTTGTTCAGAATTTTTATACCTATTCTCATTAAAGAGACTGGCCTGTAGTTTTCCTTTTTGGCTGCATCTTTCTCTGATTTTATATCAGGGTAATATTTTCTTCTAGGAATGACTTTGGGAGTATTACTTCCTGTTCAATTGCATTAAAAAGCTTAAGGAGTAGTGGTATAAGATGGTCTCTAAAGTTCTTGTAGAAATCAGCAATGAATCCATCAGGACCTGGGCTTTTCTTTGTTGTTAGTGTTTATTACATCTTTAATTTCATTGACAGATGTTAGATTGCTTAGAATTTTTATATTTCCTTGATTCATCTTTGGTAATTCAGATGTATCTAGGAATCTACTCATTTCTTCCGAAGCATCTACCTTCTCTGAGTACAGATTTTCAGAGTAGGTACGCTAATCTCTTCAATTTCTATTAGATCTGTGGTGATTTCATTCCCAATTGCATAGATGGGCATTTTTTGTTTCCTACTTTTTAAAAGGTTGGGTAGGGACTGGAGATTTAGCTCAGTAGTTTTAATACGACCTTGCAAGAACAAAGTCATGAGTTCAATCCGTGCTACAAAAAAAAAGAAGGTTGGCTAAAGGTTTGTTTATTTCATTGACTCAAAGAACCAAACTTTTGATTCTTTGCTTCTTTTTATTTTTTTTTTTTTTTAGTTTCAGTTGCAGTAATTTCTATTCTGATTTTTATAATTTTCTTCTTGATATGAGCTTTGAGATTTACTTGTTCTTTGTTGAGGTTCAACATTAGGTTATTTATTTTTAATTTGCTCCTCTTTTTTGATGTGGGAATTCAGTGCTATACACACCTCTCATAGGACTGCTTTCACTGTGTCCCATAGGTTCTGGTATGTAGCACTGCTATTGTCTGAATTGTAGAACCTATCTGATTTTTTTCATTAATTTCATTGATGGCCTCTTGCTTGTTCAAGAGGGTATTATTTAATTCCACATATTTATATAGCTCTTATGGTTTCTTTTGCCATTTATTTCCAGTTTCATTGCTCTATAATTTGGTAACATGCATGGGACATTTTCAATTCCTTTGCTTTTACTTAAGCAAGTGAGCTAGTATGTGGTCTATTTTGGAGAAAATCCCAAGTGCTGCTTAGAAGAATACATATTCTGTTGTGGGGTGGACTACAGTGTTTGGTGACTTTGTGGGGTCAGCACCTCCCACAGAATGGGACTTGCTCAGCGGAAGGGCAGCTTGAACATCAGAAGAACCCTGCAGAGTACAGTCCCGTGGGAGGGTGGGAAAACCAACTTGGGCCTGGAGCCTGAAATCAGCCTGAATCTCAGTGGACTATGGCTCGCTGAGAGTAACCGGCTCAGATCTGCATGCTACTACCCGCACTGTCCAACAACAGTCATGTCATGAAAGTGGGCTGTTTGTTTTCTATTTTTTCTCCATTCTTATTTCTCTCCTTTCTTGTTCCTCTTGCTTCCTATTTTGGATTCTTTCTTTCTCTTTCCTCCTGAATTTCCTTATATTTATAGCAGGGTGACTACAGCTTTCAATTTCCCTGTTCCTGTTAGTTTGCTCTGCTCCTGTTTTTGTTCTTTCTGTCCTTTCTGTCTTCAGTTTCCCAAAATTTGCATGACCTTCCTGTGTCTTCTAGCCTCACTTTTAACCTTTCCCTCTCCTATCTTTCTAAATCCTCACCTGGGAGGGTATATTTGTTCTATTGAAGGTCTTACTTATTACAAGTATGTTGAGCTGGTCTCTGATTTTGATCTTGTTCACATGGTTAGAGGTGATGCAAATAGTCACCACAATTTGTCATTTTTTAAGCTGTGTTGTAAACAAGCTTCAACCCAGATTGCTTTATCTTGCAAAATTACCTTTCAGAATTGATAGAGAAACAAGATATCTCTATGACAAAGAACATCTGAGGAAATTCTTGACCAGAAAAGCTGTATTCCAAAAAGTTCTGAAGGATAGTCTAGAAAAAGGCAACTAAGAGGCCAATTCCAGTAATCACGGTAGAATGAATCTACCAATCCACCGGGCAAGGCAAACATTTAAATAGAAGAGAAAGAATAGGAACAAACAACAAGCAAATAAAACAGTAGCAAAGATAAATCAATACCTGTCAGTGAGAGCCATCAGTATGGTTAGTCTTTTCACCAGTCAAAAGAAACAGACTGGCAGAATGGGTCAAGAAACAAGATCCAACAATATGTTGCATATTGTGAATATTTTTATTCCTAATATTTAGAACCCTTGTGCATATTTTCAGGTTCAACAAAGTGGTGGCCTTATTTCTGAGGCTCCCTCTGTGGATTCCTTATGGTTGGACACCAACACTGGTTACCCGATGGACCTTCCAGTGTCTGAGGCACAGACTTCTGTTGTGGGGAGTGTGCGGTCTCGGCCCTGACTCTCAGTCCTGTGAATGCTTAGAAGAGAAGCGGATCTGCACAGGATCTGTGTGGGGGCCTACAGTACCGGGTCATGTCTCCTGGGTGTCCACAGTGCTGAGCAGCCATTGACCCTTCTGCTTCACCAAGGTCAGACCTGTCGGGAGCTCTTGCTGAACACACTGCGGAGACTCTGCTATGCCCAGGGCTCTTGGAACATCCCATGGTGAACTGTGACTGCCCAGGGACTGGTGTTGAGAGTCAGTTAGAGACTTTGGCTATGATCTGAGCAGAGCAGTGAGAGCTCAGTGTCGCCTCCAGTGAGCCCAGGTGCTGAGAATGGACTCACACTGGACCATCTTAGCTCTGTATGCCGGATGAATGTCCTACTCTGTTTGAGAGACACTTCAGGCCCCTCAGTGGCTCAGGTGTGCTTGGGGCCAATACCGAAGACTCCCGACACAGGTAATGGTCGGGTTACCCATCTGCTCAGAGTCTGAGAACTAACAGGCGCCTGGGGAGAAGGAACAGCTCCCAGGTCCCTCGGCCCCGGTGTGATGCCAGGCTGCAGCTCCTCTGTTTGGAGATGGGATGATGGGGTGAAGGCCAACATACCCCAGATCTGTCCCATGTGGCTTGATTTTGCCACACTACTTAGATCCTGCTGACTACTTGGAAAGGTTTCTAAATGGCAGTTCCCGTGTAGGGCACAGGCTGAGACCTAGAGGGAGCCCTGCCAGACTGCTTCACCTCTTTAAAATGCCTAAGTGTACATTTCATTCTATCTACAAGGCTCTTCATTCAAATTAAATGTTTGATCAGGATGTATGGCCCTTCCTTCCTTCCAACTACCTGTGTCTTCCGTTGCTCTTCTCTGAGTCTCTCTGGCATGACTCCTCCTCTCCTCAGCCATATCGGATCTTCGGGTTTGTTTTTCTTCAGGGCTGAGTAGTGGTGCATCTGTACACCACATTTGCTTCATTCATTCACCTGTTGATAGCCTATCAATTGTGAACCACATCACTGTTTTAAAAAATATTTTACTATGATATGGCATCTTCAACCCTTTCAGAAATACACCAAGGAGTGCCATGGCTGGATCAAATGGTATATCTATTGATGGTATCTGGTTTTAGATTTTTGGTGGATCTTCATACTGCTCTTCATAGGGCTTTTACTGATTATATTTCACCTTACAGTATGTAAAGATTCCTGCCCCTACTATTACCACCATTCTTACTAACATTCATTGCTATTTGGATTCTTGATGGTAACCATTCTGCTGGGAGTGAAATAGAGTCTCAGTATGGATCTAATTTGCATTTTCTTAATGGATGGAGGAAACTGAACATTTTTTCATGCATTTCTTGACCATTTATTATATTTCCTCTTTTGAGAATTCTTGATTAATTCATTTGCTCATTTATTTCTTGGGTTGTTTTGTTTAGGTGTTTTAAAATGTTTATATAATCTAGACATTAATCCTCTATCAGAGGAGTAAGTAGCAAATATTTTCTCCCATTCTGTATGTAATCTCTTTGCCAGGTCTATTGCTTGCTGTTCTGTGCAAAATCTTTATAATTTGATATAGTTTCATTTGTTCATTCTTACTGTTATTTCCTGGAGTACTATTCAAGAAGTCTCACCTGTGTTTATGGCTTTAAATATTTCTCCTGTTTTCTTTCAGCAGTGTAAGTATATGGTCTTTTTTCTGTTTGACCCATTTTGATTTGATTTTAGTACAGGAGGAGAGAAAAGGACCTAGCTTCAATCTTCTGCAGGTGGATATCTAGATTCCTCAGCACCATTTGTTAAAGAAGCTATTTTTTCTCTGCTGTATGTTTTTGTCTCCTTGTCAAAATAAGAGGGCTGTGAATGATTGGGTTTGTCTCTATGTTTTTGGGGTTTTGTTTTTATTGATTTTATTGCTACATTTTATATATACATTATGATCACATTGAGGATTTGTACCAGTACATGACACACCTTGATTCTCATTTTTCCCTTTCCCCTACCCTCCCTACCACCCACGCTCCCTATAAACATAAGCTTTGTTTCCTTTTTTACCACAAAAGTTTTCTTTCCCTTCTTTACTTACTCCTACCCTCCTTTTCCCTTTTGTCTTTTGAACATTTGCTTCCTATTTCACAATACCTATCATACATTTTAGAACTCATTTACACCTTCAGTTCCTCCTACTAGAGAAATGATATGTCCTATTTATCTGTGTCCTATTTATTTCACTTATGTCTCTATATTTTTGTACATTCCATTGGTCTACATGTCTTGTTTTGTGCCCGCACCAAGTTGAGTTTATTGCTGTTGCTTTGTAGCGTCATTTGAAATTGGGTATTGTGATGCCTCTAGTTTTCTTTTTTTCTTTTTTTTTTTTTTTGTCAGGATAGCTTTGGCTATTTTGAGTTCACATTTGGGTTTTAAGAAAAATGTAAAGCCTATAAGCTTAAAAATAATGAAGACAACAGGAAAGAAATGTGTAAAGTTTGTACAATGCTAAAAGCAATGAAACCATAGACACATAGCCCCTTGAGCATTCCACATAACATCTCACAATGCAACTGTCCCTGGGAAGTGTGTACTCAGCCCTGCTTCGCTCGGACTCAACTCTCAACTTCTTTGTTTCTCATAAGCAGAGAAAAGATGAATATGTTCTGTAAACTAGATAAGGTTAAATAAATAGCATCTTGTAACAAAACACCTTATTTTGAGGAATCTGCTTCTCTGAGTGGTCTTAATTATATAGTGATCATGTATTAGGTTTCTGTGATTCAGGAGGGTGTTGATTAGATGTTTTATTTTGAACCATATTGTAGCATTTTAGAAATATTTTAAAACCCCCAATCCCTCAAAATCTAGGAATATACCAACTGATCCTTAATAGTGAGACCAACCGTATTACAAATAGACCAGCAAAAAAGTTATAAATGAAATATATATAATTTTAGCCATGGGCATAGCTAGGATAATCATACTATAATCAAGCTATAAATCTCACACTAGTTGGAGCTACTCGCCCCCACTGACA
Organism: Petromus typicus; assembly: GCA_004026965.1. Lineage (NCBI taxonomy): Eukaryota > Metazoa > Chordata > Mammalia > Rodentia > Petromuridae > Petromus > Petromus typicus. The sequence continues at coordinate 207,923 of PVIR01000221.1, forward strand.
GTTTTGTTATATAGCTAAATCGGCAGGAAAATGCCCTCGGTAAAGTAAGATTGCCTTCTTCTAATACCAAAAGCAGTAGATGTGAAGATTCGAGAAGACACAACTTCCAATTTATTGAGAGGAAAACTGTCCTTACTCGGTTAACAGGAGAGTGTACAACTTCAGGAAGTTTAATTCCAAACCCCTTTTTTTCCCCATAATAGTCACTGGTCATGCCATTCTGCATTCAGATGGTGAGAGACCTTGAAAGTAGTGACTTGGTATCCTGCTGTTAAGTCTCAGGAGTTTGCTGAGACCTTATAGCTTTTCCATAGGAAATGAGTACCTTTCCCACATAGGTAGGGAAGGATCATGTTGTACAAAACAGCACAGACTTCACCTAATTGAAAAAGCTTAAATTCACAGCAGGGGTCAGCAAACTACAGGCACTGGACCACACCTGGCCTTTTGCATATTTATGTAATAACTAAGAACTAGAAAGAGTTTTTAGATCTTTTAAAAGTGAGAAAATATCAAAATAAGAATAATATTTTGTGACTTGTAAAAATAATATTAAATTGAAATTTCAGAATTCGTAAATGGACTACTGGAAAATAGTCACACCCCTCTGTTTATGTAGCAGCTTTGGAGCGGTAGGAGCAGCACAAGATAGAAGAGAAACTATATAAATCCAAATGTCAAATGTATTTACTATCTGAACCATTAGAGAATAATTTTGTTGGACCCTAATTCCCAGCCTCTACAAGCAAAAAATTAAGTCACTTTTTTTTAAAGCCTAAGAACTTTTAAAAAAAAGTTATATTTCTCTAACAAATAGCCAAAAATGTCCTTAGGTCATGTGACAGTAATGCCAAAATGTCACACAAGTACCCGAAAAAATGAGAGCTTAAAAGAATGCAGACAACATAGGTAAATAAAATATCCATGCAAGGACACAGTTTGGGTCTGAACTCCCCACAGTGTGAGGAAACACTGCTGAGCTGGTTCTTCCTGGAGGGATGGGCAATCAATCGCACTGCTGGCGCTGCTCTGGGCAATGCTTGAATGAGTGCCTGCTGAAGAACCTTTCAGAGCCAGAAGCAAAAGCCGCTGGGAAGCACGTGAAGAAATGCTCAACATCACTGGTCAGTCAAGGGATGCAGCTGAAAACAATTCTGAGATTCTGTCTCACTCCACAAAGAATGGCTGCTATGAATCAGTCAGCAATGAATGCTGGCGAGGCTGCGGGGAGAAAGGAACCCTTCTCCACTGCTGCTGGGAGTGTAGACCAACCTCTGTGGAGATCAGTGTGGAAATTCCTCAAAAAACTATGATTAGAGGTCCCATTTGACTCTGCTATTCCCCTGTTAGGGATCTAGACGAAAGAAAAAGAGTCTTATCACAGTGACATATGTGCACCCATGCTCATAGCAGCTCAGTTGGTGATTGCTAAATCTTGGAAACAACCCAAATGTCCATCAAATGGAGAATAGATAAAGAAGATGTGGTTTTTCTATAAAATGGAGTATTACTCTGCCATAAAGTATGACAAGTTTGAGTCATTCATACTCAAATGGATATACCTTCAGGACATACTCATACGTGAAATAAATAGGTCACAGATGTGTAAATACCATATCTTTTCTCTGATATGAGAAATTGAAAATACAGATGAGCGGGCCGGGGAATTAGCTCAGTGGTTCCGGCGCCTGTCTTGCAAGCGCAAGGACCTGAGTTGGATCTCCGGTAACCACATACCATACTGGTCGCGGAGACTCATGCCCAACAGCAATCAGAACCACATACCCCAGTGCCGGGCCTGGTGGCTCATGCCTGTCATCCCAGCACTCAGGAGGCAGAGGCAGGAGGATTGCTGTGAGTGAGTTTGAGGCTGAGCTTAGGGCCAGCCTGGACCACAAAGCGAGACCCTGCCTCAAAAAACCTAAAAAAAAATACATGTATTTATATATATAAATGAGCTCTAGAATGCCTGTTAGATATTGTAAAATAGAAAATTTTCAGAGGGAAGTGTGGGTAGGGGTGTACTACTAGAGGAAAAATAAAACTGTGATGGTAACGAAAAAAGAGAAACAACATTTATGTATATAGGAGGTGGGAGTTGTAGGGTTGCAAGGGGAATGAGGTAAAAATGAAAAGTCATGTCATATACTGGCACAAATTGTCACTTTTGAGTGTGATTATATGTATATAAAATATGCCTATTTCACAATAAATTAACTTTTAAAAAAGAACCACTTGGAATGAGAATAGGGGAGCCATTCTCTGGGAGAGGGGACACACAAGGCTGTCTTAAACAAAACAGAGTAGAAAACAGTCAAGGGAAATGTGCGCGTTTGAGCACAAGGAGACAAGGCCCGTGGCCCACGTACCTAACTCCCTGTTCTCCGCAATTCGGTTAACCTAGCGTCCCTCTCAGCGCGCAGGGCGCAGCCACAGAGTGCTGCTGTTTCGGTTCCCTGAGGTGTGCTCCAAATCCTTTCCAACACACGCGATTAGTGTTTCCAGCGCCGGCCTTGAGGCATTTCTCTGCCCGGTCTGAGAAATTTCCATGCAGAAACGAGCAGGGAACAGTCGCGGCTGCGTTTACAGCACTCCTGTGCTACTCTCCGAAAAGGACAGACAAGCACATTTGTGAGATGTCTGTTTTTACTTGCTGTTCCCTACAGACCTAGAGAACAGAGCTCATCTAAAAGGCTGCAGGCTTCCAGACAGCTTGCAGTATTTATTGGTATCACAGTGCAAATCAAATGAGCAAATGAAACCATGGCTGCCTTGGAAAGGGTTGCCGCGCCAGCTCAGAGAGAGATTTCTTTCCCTGGCCCAGCGCGAGACAGACTTGCCTGGGCTCATAGAGCCCCGCTGACCTGCTAATTTGAGCATAAATCAATGGTCACCACTAGGATTTCTCCTTCCCTTTTGATATCAAAGGACCAGTTCTGTGCACGGGACACAGATGTCTCCGTGGAGCACACTGACACCTTAGACCAGAACAGGGTGCTTGAGGGGACCGCAGTTACAGTTGGGACTCCAGATATTAGTGCCACGGGGCTGGGCCTGGCACCGTAGCTGTTTCTGGCTTTGACTGGATTGTGCTAATTCACTCCTTCAGTTCATGAAGTCAATCAGCTGTGCCAATGTCCACTGACAGTTTCCTAGCTGTCTTCCATCCTTTGCACATGGGACCTTATCTCTTGACTTTTGAAAAAACAATACAAGACAAATTGTCCTTCACCAACCGTACAGGTTCAGCTTCCTAGATCTGGTCCTCACACCTGCATTTTCTTGAGTTTAGTCCAGCCTCACTGCGAAGTCTGGCTCTGGTTTTCACGGAAGTGACCCTCAAGGGAGCGACCAACCTAGTACAATTCAGCAGTTCACTTCTAGACCTTGGTTAGATTTTTCTTCTGTGCATTTCCTTGGAGTCTTAATTCTCCACACACGGGCTCAGTTTGAGCTTTCTCGCAAAGCATTATTTCACTGTATGAACCACTAATATTTTTAGAAGTGTTAGAAAATTGACAATTGCCATCTAAAATGTAATGAAAATGAGAGAGAAGGCAATGTGGGATGTCGTAATTGCCAGGAGTTGCAATCGAGGAAGAGTACTCTGTACATCATTTGTGTCAAAAACAAACTAAAGTGAGTAGACAGGAGCAATTCTGTATTTACTATGAACTTTTGGAAAATTAAAACATAAAGTTTTTATAAAGTATATCAACTTTATTTTAGTAACACTTAAATGTAGTGTTTTTCAAAATTAACATTTCAAAATTAACATTACTTCTCTTACATTAAAAACTATAAAGTTTTAAGTAAATTCTTTTATTTTGACAAAATATTAATTTCTGGAAAGAAGAAATACAAAACATTAAAAGGAAATTGGCGCAAAATCTCTTAGAGTTTCCTGATCATGCCTGAGGTCATTTGATCTCAGAAGCTAAGCGGGGTTTGGCCTGGTTAGTACTCGGTGGGAGACAAAACATCATCAAGTGTTGGATTTAACAATAGACGGTGTAGACACAAGATTGTCTACAGAAGCAGGTACTTGAAAGTGTCATAACAGAAAGAAGAAAGCATTGACTTTGACATAAGGGTGCCTGTGTGATTTTGAACAAGTCACTAAAATTTCCCAAAGCTTAGGGTACTTACTTTTATAATCAGGTATATAAATATTGACCTCCTCAGAATTTTTTAAAAAATAAGATAAACTTATTCAAAGTTTTAAAATAGGTTCAAGTTCTCAATTGGAGAGCAACTACATGAGCATGATTTTGACTAGACAGAATTTAAAACCAGTACTATTGATAATCAATCACAGCCCTTCCTTTATGAATATTTGCTATATATCAGGCTTTCTAATAAAGGTTGGGAGTACATTTTTTTTTCTAATTTCTATGAAAACCTGGAAAAGGTATTGTTGTTACTATTTGGACCATATGACACATTTTCCAGCATCTTAGTTTGTATTTATTATACAGACACAGCTCTTCACATGCTGTGTTGGCAGTTTACATACCAGACGAGGTCTTAATCACCCTCCAAACACTGGTTTGGGATGGTGTGGCGGTGCACACGTACAGCCACAGCTATCTGGGAGGCTGAAGGGGGAGTATTGCTTGAGCTCACAGTTTGAGTCTAGCCTGAGTAACGTGGAAAGACTCTGTCCAGTGGGTAGTGGGGAAGAAAACTGGTCTGGTTCTTCCCTGTAATCCTTGGCCTAGCCCTTTCCCAAACTTTCAGGATGAACAACCTCTCTTCATTAATGGCAGCCTTCGCCTGCTATGAGAGTTTTGGTTATATCAAAGATCACCAATGTAATGTCCAGGACAACTTGTGGAGAGTGGAAGCTTCTTCTCCACTTGTGAGAGTTGCCCTTGAGAACAAGACCGGCCATTGGACAAGTACCTTGGAATTAACAAAAGGTGATGAGGTATCCCCTTGTCAGGGGCTGAGGACTGAAGACACCGATGCCACCCCAGGCCTTGCTGTGCTGATTTGGCTGTAGCCCAGGGGTGCCTGCTGAGTCCCAAACTCAGGCTGTAACAAGGCACAACCATATTGTGCTTTATAAATGAAACTCTGGTGTTTTACAAAAAAGTCATTGTCAGTCTTCAAAGAGACCTGATGAGCTGTGCAGGGAAAGCAGCAAATTTATGAATGAGAAAACAAATCTCCAAACAGCTGCTCTTAGGCTAACAAAGACAAGTTACAGAAAAATTGCTCAGTCACATTTCTATGAAGAGTAAATGTTGTCATAACTGTTTTCAAACCAACATTTGAGAAGGCCAGGCCCATGAGGGTGCTCATGAACCCCATGAATGTGTCCCTACCTGTACCTTTTCCTTCTTAAAATAATATTTTAAAACTATATTTTATGACTATGTTAGTAGAAAGATAAATATGTATAAATTACATATTAAAATATTTTATTTGATCTAAAAGGGGCAGAGTGAAGGGCATTGTCATTCCTGTATTGATGGAGGAGGCTAGTCTTAATATAATTTATTTTTAAATGATAAATTTCTGTAACTATGTTCATAAATTGAAGTAGTCTCTAGATTTTTGTTTTAATGGTAATGAGGATTGACCCCCAGGGCCATCACACTGAGATGCATACATCCTAAATATTTTTTAAACTTTTTTCCTTGAGATAGTGTCTTGCTTGCTAAATTGCTAAGTTGTCCAGGCTGGAATCAAATTTGCAATTCTCTGACCTTGTATTGGGATTAGAAGCATGTCCTACCACACCTAGTTTGGGCTCCAGACTTTAATAAATTAGGCCTCATTTGTCACATTTTAATATCAGGATTTATTACCTTGATCAAAAGGTGTGAGAATTTCCTACTATTTCTCTGTCTAGGAACTCATTAACTGCTGTAGAAACCATGTCTTTTTTGAAGTAATTCTTTTGGAGTTGTTTGAGCTTAATAGGGGAAGAAATGGTTTCTTTTTGTAAGCCAATTTTCATAGAAAATTTATTCATCTCTCAATGTGTTCCTTCTTATTAGCTAAGATTTATGTGTCATCTGTCCCTAAAGTTATCTGCTCTAAATCTGTGATTGTCTAATACTTCTCAACCTTAACACTATATGGCTTTCTTTCTTTTTCACTTCATTTGCTGTTCAAAAGATTTGGTTATTTATAATCATCCTTTCAAGTGTGATCTGTAGGAATTCTTGCTCAATTTTACCATTAATGCTTCTTAAATTTTTCCGTATTTCTACTTTCATCTTTATAAAGAAGTCCTTCTTTTATCTTGGGACTTATGCCCTAAGAATGTTACTGCTGGACACTGTTTATAGCAAAGACTGAGATAATGAGGAGAGTGCACTGAGAGAGGCTGAAATGAGAGAAGGAGAGAAATATCTAGAAAGATACACCCCAAGCAGAAGGAGGGAGGAAGAGGATGCTTCAAGTCAGCTCTCCATTTCCATATATTGCATGTGCTATTCACTTCGTTTAGTTAGAAACACTATTATGTAAATCAAATACACTATTTTATTATTCATATTCCATTGTGGCTACTTAGTATAATGTGTGGGCTGCAAATGACATACTCAACAGGTGTTTGTAAACAGAGTAGGTGCTGTTAAACTTACACTCTCTCCTTGGTAGTTCCGTAAGTCTGTCCCATCTCCTCATGCCACAGCAGATCTGTTTTAGCCAATTTTTCCTTTACACACAAACTATAGATATTTGTAGTAACCACTGAAAGTGTCACTGAAGAATATTGTTTTCTTATTAGATTTGTTACTGTAGCAATTTATAGGAATTGAATGAGGGAAAATATGTCTAGGCCCTGTTCAATAGTGGCCAAGTGTTTGTTATGTGATATTGATTCTATTCTTTTCAACTATTCCTTTCACAATCTCCATGGAAATATAAAAATAAATTCTAGTAAAGCATAGTCGTTGTCAAGTCTTCTCAAAGCTTAATTTCTGCCATGGGCGTGGAGGATGCTGGTAGTCCCAATGGCAGAGAATTAGGTTTTGGGTACAGACTTGATTTTTCTACCAATTTGTTGAGTAATTAGCACAGATCATTTTGCCCTTTTAGATTTCCAACATCCTTACTTGAAAAACTAGATTTTATACATATAATTTCTCAGATTTCTTCCACCTCTGGGATACTACAATGTTAAAGATATTTCAAAGATGTTTCATCAAAATGAATTTGTGCGCCAATTACCATGTTGCATACTTTTGTGTTTGCAAATATGATTTAATATTGATAGACAATCCTTACATATTTAGCAGTCTATTTAACATGTGCTTCGGGGAAGAATTGTAATGTGTGTATCTTGGCAGAAACATGCTCAGAAATGTAGCATGTGGGTGAAGCACTCCCATTATGATCTTTTCTCTGCCCAGGGCTCAGGCACACTAAACAAACATTCTGCCACTGTGACCCCAACCTACCATTATGATGTCAAATTAAGAGTGCTGTTTGAATGGCTGAGTAATTATTTTGTACATTGCAGTAAAATACTAGCTTAAAAATATTCTCCTTTTCTTATAATCCCCATTTTGACATAAAGGATTTGACCTGCACCTGAGTACCACTCCATACATTAGCAAAAAGATGTTTGTCAAATAAGGGCTTAAATGGGAATCAAGGCATGTATTAGACTAGCAATCACAATATCATGGATATTTTCATAATGCTGTGTGGATTTCAATTCCTCTCATCACTTTTAGCAGTAAAATTGTACATGTAGATTTCTACCATCTCTGAAACCACGACAACTTTTCCCTTCTTTTGACTATAAATAAGAGTAACATACACTCCCTGAGCAGCTTTGTAACAGTCGTGTTCTGACTTTCATGATCCCTTCTGTAAAACTGGGGTACAGAAAGCATTTTAATACTTATTTTTTTTCCTTTTTATGTGTTTCCAGGGCCTGAGGCAATCCTCCGATGTATAAAGACCATACTTTCTTAGAATTTCTCCATTCTGACTTCATTTTTCTCTAAAAAGTAAAAGGTGTTCAGTCTCTGAACTGAAGCCTCCTGTGGAGACCTTGGCTTGGACTTGGACTTGGGAAGTGCCTTGGTTTCACAGCTATACATGAGGTGAAGACTCAAATAGTCCCTGTTCCCAGGGTCCTGGTAAGGAATGAGTGGTTCTGTGCAAAGATTAAGAGGTGGGGCCTCATGGGAGGTGGTTGGGGGCTCCTCTCCCTGTAGCTCCCAAGGCTGTTCCTAGACAAATGAGCACGGCCCTCCAAAGCTCACCGTGAACCCGGCTTACAGTACAGTGCTGATGCTCCTGCACGTCCTTCCCCACTGCTGTTTACACCACGAAGTGATGTGACCCAGGACAGGTGCCCGCTGAGCCCTCATTATTGGGTTGGCTCCAAAATCATGAACTTCATGAGTAACTCTGTCAGATATGTCACTACAGTGACAAAAAGCTGATGAATACAGATGGGCAAGTATTGTCATCAGTGATTATAAATTTATATCATTTCAGCCCTTGAAGAATGACCAGGCTTTAGCAAATTCTATATCAATGAATTCAAAGCTATCAAGCAGAAATGCAAAGAAAGAACCTGTATTGTCTTTGTCTCATATTTTTTTCTCCTTGATGCTCATGCTCGTTCTTCTTCCTCTCCGCTCTTGTCCCCATCTCCATATACTTCCATTCAGTCATTGTCAGTTCAGAGAAAAACCACTCAGGCCTTTAAGCCTTTAATGAAACTCTAGGAGATTCACAGTGAAGAAAGGAAGATATCTCAAGATTTTTAGGTAACTGACACTGTAAGAAATATGTTCTTAGAAATATAAAAGTGCACAGAGTCCATATTTATTTTAGGACTTTCTACTTTTTTCCATTACAAAATCTCTTGGTAGTCATTTAAAATGGTGGTCAAAAAGAATTTCATAAATATTCCTTTTCAGTAGCTATACTGGACTGTAGGTACTAAGTTCTATCTGAAGTGGACAGTGACTCCACATTTACAGTGAAACAATAGGGGCACAGGACATCCCACAGATCTGTGGACAGTGACTGTCAAAATGCAAGGGAAGCCACCTGAAGCAAGATGATCACAAATTGCAGTCTCGCCTGGACAACTTTGCGACTTAGTAAGACCCTGTCACAAAATAAGAAATAAAGAAGGGCTCAGTAAATAAGAAAAAGGTGCTGGTTTCAACCCTCCACACCACACATGTATGAAAAGCATCTGGATAGTGTGATGAGTGATGGATAAATTCACTTAACAGCATAAATTAATTCGAATGGTTTGTCTCTTTAATCAATGAACAAATAGCTGTCCGGTACTGTCAAAAAGATGAGTGAAAGGAAATTTTTGATAATGAAAGTGGTTCTGAGCTCTACAAGTTTGGGAACAACTATAGAATGACTGACACCTGCACTTGTAACAGTCATATATCCATATACACATATCTCAACAAATGTATTTTGTCTCCATCGCTGAAAGGACAGGATAATATTAAGAAAGAGGTTTCTTTGGATGTGTGCCTTGTAGCAGTCTCTGAGATAGCATTTTAAATTATTAAACACAATACTTAATCTTCACAGTTGAATACCTTATTTGTAAACACATAAATTAGACAACACCATTATTCAACAGGATTTCTCACATAGCTTAAGGGACATAACGTCCCCTTTAGTTGTGTTTTTGTAGACATCCTTTATAAATCACTAAATACATAATAGAAGATTAAAAAGCTTCCTTGATTAAATATGAATCAGAAAACAAGATGATACAAATATTTAATGGTAGTTAAGTATCTCTTCTTGATTATTTGCATTTTGAAAAATTAGAGTTCATTTTATAAAATTTGGATGATTCAACTTCATTACTCAAAACAATTTCTTCCAAACTAAAATGTAATTTATAAGCAGCCTGAATATACATGTGAGTGCACTTATTTTCTCTTTGAGAAAAATGTCCTTGAATAGCTGAGACTTTCTTTTAAATAGCATGAAAATGACACCCCCTACATACAATTCAGTTTTATAATTCAGTTCTTCAAATGAAAATAAAAATAGCAGGAATGATTCCTCACATGGCTAAGACTCAGCACAAGTATTTCTTGCTAACTCATTTCAGAGGACTGATGTGGAAAAAAACTAAAGTATCTTTTGACAGTGTTTTCATGTATAAAGTGAAAATATAAATGACAGTATTTTCATTACTGCTAATAATGAAAATATTGGTGTCTAAATATTTATACCCTGGAAAAACATGAGATGAGAGATTGATTGGATTTTTAAAAGTACTGGATGAAAAACAAAGCATGCTGTCACTAAAAATGGCTAATTTTGAATTTATGAAATACAGAAAATCTGTGGTTTCATCTTTTACCTCAAGGATACCTAAGACACAAGGCTAAAATTTTAAAAAATTAAACAAATATCCTGAGGAAAATCAAGAATTTAATAAAATTCTTCAGTAGATGGTTCATAGTGTCCACACATGTCCCCTCCTCCTGAGCTGGTCAGTAAATAATATTCTGGGGAGAGTTTGTGTAAATACTGTCTTGGCATTGGGCAAAGGTGAGATTAGCACTGACTCTTGGAACAGAGTCTGGCAGCCTCCCCAGATGGAGGTTTGATGCAAGAGACTCATGCAGGACAGTTTATCCCTTGTATCTACTGTGTTTAGACATGTGGAAATATAGATACTGCCATGTGCTTGCTACTTGAAAACATCACAGATTTTTGCCTTTGCAGCACAATCACTCCTTGCTCTAGCCCTGCTGTGTAAACTTTCCTATTACTGTATGGAAACAGAATATTGGAATGCCAAGGCAGGCTCCTGACAGTCTTTGGCTATAGACTGTCTGGAGAATTAGCATGGCCTCAGAAGTGTTGAAATCTTCGGCAAGCCCTCTGAGCTGACAAATGGGGACTTCTACTAGTCAGACTCCCCGTAGGAGACTGGACCTCAGTCTTCATGGTAACTACTGGAGAGGAGTTTGTCTATGTGAGAAGATACAGCTACCTTTAGAGCAGACTGTTTACAAAACATTTATAGTTATTTCTCATCTTGAAAGAACAGGTGAAACCCACATTTTCCTTCAAATGTTTCTATACTTTTTCTACATTGCATGCAAGTTCCCTTAGCTACTCTATCCTGAGAGTGAACTTATGGGAGTCTTTAATGTACTAAAATAAACTTGTTTTCTCTCCAAAGCTGGACAAAGTATACTACTCCATGTTCAAATTTTGCTCATAGTTTAAAAGTATGTCTCCAATATACTCAGCATAGATTTAAGTGAGATTGATGCATATCAAGACTGGCAATCCTTTACTTAGGTTTTCAGAAACAGTATAAACAAGCAAGCATCAAAGTACTGGTAATTCACCTTGATTCGTAGGTTTTAGTGTTGACTGCTTCAACACAACTGACCTGATTTGTGGCACTGAAGTTCAGAACTTGTCTAAACACAGGGTCAAGTTGTACCATTCAAGGCTAAGATCTCGTAACAAAATATTTGGTCATGTTAAATGCATTTGGGTAGAGAATTCCTTAATTAAAACTGACTCATGTTCTGCAATCTAATGAGTCTCCTGGGGTGATTGAAACCTGTTTTTTGGAAAATTATCCCTAAGGCAGCTGTATTTCAAAATTACAGAGCTTTTCCCCTGACAAGGTTGGAGAGCATCTTACAAATATCAAAGATCTCCTGAACTGATGACTATTTTCATGGTTTCAATTCAGCTCCTTCTTGAAATTTTTGAAATTTCCACTCTCAGCTACACGTGATGAAAGGCTGATTCAAAATGGATCACTCAAAAATCATTCTATAGAATGAATTCAGTCATTATGTAACTGGAAAAGACAAAGGAATGGGGTGGTTTCAGAAGTGGTTTAGTGCAGGGGTCAGTAAATCACCATAACCTTCCTCTGTGTCCGTGTGTCACCTGGCTTCCCTTTTCTCAAAGACAAGATGCCTGCAGCACCGATGGCCTCATGTCCTTCCGGCCTGTAATCTAATAGAGGACTCACCGTGTCTCAGTATTCATTTAAAACTGTCCTTAAATCTCTTTTAAATGAGAGCTGCATTATTCCTGATCTTCTCTGAGTATGTCATTTGCTCACCCCTCAGTCACATGGCCAGTGAATATGAGATACAACACACCCCTACACTTAGGCCTGGGTCACATACTGTACCCCGAAAGTTGAGAATGGAGGCCCTCCCAGACTACAGACAGGGGTGTGGGCAAAAACCAACCTGTAAACTGAAACTGAAGCCTTCTTCTCAGTGTTCGAGGGCAGAAAGCAGCACTCGGCTCACTCCAGCTCTGTGAAAGCCATTACCACCAGCTCATCACAAACAACCTCCTACACCCACAAGAGCTTTTAAAAGTCATCTAGTAAGTGGTTCTCTATAATACAGTAAATGACTAGTGAAATTATTCACTATCCCAAGCTCAGTCTTAGCACTCCTTAAGTAGATTTTCCATAGTAACATGCACAAATACTTGTAACTTGAAATCAGAATTCAGATTTTATTTTATTCAAATTTGGACAAAGGCTAATATTAAGGTATTATTCTTGCTTTTATATAAGCATAGTCATTAAACTCTTCCTTCTATGAAAGCATTACATAATACTGCACCGAACTTTTTCTATTAAAGACCTAAAAAAATAGGAAGAACAAAGATCAATCAAAAATATTCTCTAAGGGAAAAGAAATATATTATTAGGTACAAACTCTCCGAGTAGAGCAGGAGAGTGCTACCACATTTAATCTCCTAAGTACTAATTTTTCATGCCTGAGAGAACTACAGAGACCATTTAATCCTAAAATTTCCTAATAAAGATACTTTTTCAAAACTCTGTCCACATTTTCTGTGTAAAACAGGACAGCGAGACATTAACGTTAGCACATCTCTAAGGAAGAGCTTCGTGTGGAGCTGGTCTCTGCGCATCCGAGCAGACACAGCTGCAGTTCCGCTCTGCTAACTCCTTCCAAAGCCCTTCCTTTACTCCAAGGGTCACTAAGTCCTGCCATGTTCCCACAGCTATGCTGAGGGGGGCAACAAGGAGTAAGAGAAAAGTGGGCGGAACCATGGGGTGTTTCCAAGCCAGTAGGAACCAGAGGTCCCCTTACTACACAGTTACACTCCATTCATTAGTACGAACTGCAGCTAGTCTTTTAAAGGACACTTTCCAGTTCCTGGCTAGACTGTCTCAGCCTGTGTGGACCACTCTGGGGGCCTAAGCACATTGCATTTGAGCTGAGCATAACAGAAGGATGAAAGTCTGGGCTGCACCTTCTACTGAAGCCTCTGACAGCCGCGTACTTGGAACACAGAGAGCAAGATGAGGAATTCCTACAGGGTCAGGTCAGGCGGGATTTTTAGGCTATAAGACTCACTCTTTATCCCAACATTATCCAAAAAGTTAGATCACAGCAATCTTAAATAAAGGGTAATAGATGTGCATTTGAACAACTGATCCCCACTTTGCACAACTCT